>CAXKVY010000425.1:0-162221 GCA_964058915.1 Tetropium fuscum | reverse complement strand
TTATGTTTCATCGAAATCTCTGCGTAAGATTTTTAACGCTTCTCAAAATACTAAGACGTGACTAAGAGAACTTAATCGGAGATAGTGCAATTAAAAATAAGCTTTTTATTTATCCTGGCCCCAGTCTCATGTTTCACCGACACTTAGGAAAAGTTTGCTTAGCAAAAAATCACGAAGTGTGCTGTGAACTACTTCCTCAATTTTCATTATGGCAATATTTCGTTATTCATAGGAACACGATTATTTTAATATCCAATTGCTAAGAAAAAGACGAATAATTCGTTCTATATTATATTCAAGATGTACTATACACGGGATTTAAATCTTCTGTGGCGATCTTACGTGGCGGTATTTTTTTCGACATCAGCCTGAGCTTTATCGGTTACAGGTACCCCTTTTCCTTACGGACGGTACTGTACTAGATAACTGCAGTGGAGATGACGGTACCCAGGGGTCACAGGACTTACGGGGGAAAGAATTATTATTATAATATTATAAAAGAAATTATAAGAAATATTCCTCAGTAATATACCTTGTTTATGACATATAGTTTCATATATATCAGTTACCCTAAGTATATACAATATATCCCACTTTTCATGGAGGCACCCTTATATCTCGGTCACCTAATATCCAAATATTTTGAAATTTTGGTGGTGAATATATACCTATAAAATGAGTTTTTAGCCATAACCACATTTGACTATAAGCAGAGGAATTCGATTCTATGATGGAAAAAGTGGGTCGTTTTTAAAAAAAAGTATTAACGAATTTTTTAGAGATAAACCAGTTAGATATTCTTAATCAGCACCTTCAGAAACCCCTTTGTACGATATTACATCGTTGTTGATCAAAGATGTTTGAGATATGGGCTGTCAAAAAACAATTTTTTTTCACATATAATACAAGTGCTCTGGATTTTGCCGACAATATTTGTCATTCTGAATACGAGTTGCTGCTGTTACGAAAATATTTTCCAAAAACAGCAGCAACGAGTAATGAATGAACGATAAATATTGAAACAAAACTGAGAGCACGAGTTGTATTCGGAGGACAATTTAATGAAACAAGAATGTAAATTCTGAAAGAAAATCAAATTGTGTAATTTCCAAAATTATTAGGGGATCGAAGTTAGGCTATACAAACTGCTTAAGCTAGGAATAAGAGATACTACTCGTTCTATGCCTGATGTGGAATTTTTATTTCAAACTGTTTGTATCCTGAATCTCCCGTATTTCTCTTTAGTGGTTAACTTACTTCATCGTCTCGGAATTCCTTCAAATTTGTTTTTACACAAATATTTCTATGTTCAAATCAGTAAATTTGTTCAAAATCGGAAACGGATACTAATATGCTTAAGGCAGATTCTTGACACAAGTATTTGTATTTTCAAACCCAAAGAGGAAAAAATTCTAGCAAGTCCGAATTCTAGAAAAAAATGCTTATGGTGGTATTTAAATATATTTATATTAAAATGGATAATATTAACTTCAACCCTGTGACCGGCATATTATTTTCACTGTTTAAATTGTTCTTCGGCATAACTGGTCGGTATTGGTAACGCAAATCAACTGACTTATTTGAGTCCTAATTAATCGACTCATCTTCCCAATGCTAGAGTTAAGTGGGGTGACTTGTTAAAAGTTCCAAGCTGAACTTGCGTTCAGCTTGGCATGCAGCTTTGGTCATGCAGCTTTGCGCGATCGAGCTATGGTCAAAGGCATCTTTGCGTTCTGAATACAGAAATAGGATGGCTATTAAATATTGAGAAATGTGTATTCGGGGCGCATTTTCCTGGACCCAATCTGTTTCAGGTTTTATAGTAAGCAAAATTAATTTACAACAAAATAACTATAGCCGTCGAAAAAGAAAAGAATTTTTGCGGCAATTAACTTAATAACAAGGATAAACTAAATATAAATCGTATAACTAGCATATTAGGTGTTTAATTTTTTGCCTTCGTTACACTTTGGTGGCTCCAGTAAATTTAACAACCTTTCTTTAAACCACCAATTTCCTCGATTTTTTATTAGGCTTGAATGTTTAATTCCCCTGCCTATGCTGATATATTTAGCATGAAATTGACATTTAATGTTTTATTTCGATTTACGGCGATACCGGTAGTAATCTGACCCATATTAGCATCGTAGAGCAATTGAATTCATTAGTAGGCAATTCTGGAGAGCTTTCTTTATTCAAACAGATACGAATTGGACAAAAAATTCAGAAGCCGGGAAGGTTATTTTATTAAACAGGTCTCAAAGTCGAACAGATTAATTGATCTATAGGAAACGTGACTGACTGAAATCGCAGACTCTTGAAAATTGTTTACATACAACTACAGACTATTCGGCAGTAGATATGCTATATTTACTTTAACACAATATCATACATAATAACTTATGATGACTACTAGCCAAATTTACTTGCTCACTATCAAAGGATGAATTACCAATCGTCGGAGATCTCTATCATGCTTCATGGCGAATTGAATTTCAAGCAAGCACATTGCCTCATTATACATAATAGTTTCTATGTCGATTGTGGCAATATATTATATCCTGAACCCGGAAGAGTTTCAGAAGATGTCAATTACCGCTTCTACCAGCACGGGATCTGATTTTATTGTGAGTATTATACCTCTGCCTCGTGTGTTAATATATTAATGTCGGAAGTTCTTGTTGTGTACTAGCTGTTACCTGCGACTTCTGAACTCACGCGACAGGCAGCCTTTGTGATATTAAGTCGTAGGAGGGGGGATCGGTGGGTGGCGCCTTTCGATGCGTTGACGGTGGCTGCGCGTGGGGCGCGCGCGTTTTGGATCCTGCTACATTAGTTTATTTTATTATTATTCGAAAATTATTAGGTACTCGAAGCAAAGAAGAAATACGATGAAATCATTCACGTTAATAATTAATTACTTATTAGTGTTTATATTGGATTATATTGGATGTATACTTTCCTATTTGAATTGGATTTTGTTCACAATTTCATGGATTTAATTTTTTTGCGCGGAACCCTAATTCTTTTTCTAAAATAAAAGTAACCTTATGTAAAATAAAAGTTATTCCCTATGACATCAGCTATCTGCCTGTGAAAGTCCCGTCCGTCAAAATCGGTCCAGCCGATTAGGAGATTAGCCGGAACAAACAGACAGACAGACAAAAAAATTTAAAATGGTTTTTTGTTATTAGTATTATATATACTCTTATTATTTTGACATTAAAAACAGACACTTCAATTTTATTTATTTGTATAGATTTTGTTCACAATTTCATGGCCTTTATTTTCTTTTATGCAGACCCCTAATTCTTGTTTTAAAATAAAAGAAAAGTTTTAAAATAAAAAATAGCTAAAGATACTCATTATAACATCAGCTATCTGCCAGTGAAAGTCCAGTCCGTCAAAATCGGTCCAGCCGATTCGGAGATTAGCCGGAACAAACAGACAGACAGACAAAAAAATTAAAAATGGTTTTTTGTTATTAGTATCATATATACTCTTATTATTTTGACATTAAAAACAGACACTTCAATTTTATTTATTTGTATAGATTTTGTTCACAATTTCATGGACTTTATTTTCTTTTATACGGACCCCTAATTCTTGTTTTAAAATAAAAAATAGTCCCGTCAAAATCGGTCCAACCGTTCCGGAGATTAGCTGGAACAAACAGACAGAGACACAAAATTTTTAAAATAATACTAAGTTACTCTTTATAACATCCTCTATCTGCTAGTGAAAGTCCCGTAAAAATCGGTCCAGTCGTTTCGGAGATTGGATTTTGTTCACAATTTCATCAATTGAACTTTTTACGCGGTATCCTAATTATGTTTCTTAAATAAAAGTAGCCCACGTTATTCCTTATAACAGCAGCTATCTGCCAGTGAAAGTCCCATTAAAATGGGTGTTGCCGTTTCGGAGATCGGATTTTGTTCAAAATTTCATGGATTTTTGGTTTGTCGGAAGACCTAATTATTTTTCTAAACAGACAGACATACACAAAAAAAAATTGTTTTTTGTTATAAGTACCGTATATTCTATCATATACATTTAGTAAAAAGTCGTTATTTTGACATTACAAATAGACTTCAATTTTATTTATATGTACTGATGTAATGATAACCCAATTGTACCAAAGCACATCTATTAGGTAGGTACATCTATTTGTACTAGCCATAGTTTTTGAAACACTTACATACAACTACAGTACTAACTTCTAATACCCTAAAGCCCAAGATTCCGGTAGTAGATTAGTGGTATGTTCCCTGTTAATTATGATGACAAGAGAAATTTCCCGCTCTATGAAATCACCGCGTTAGTATTATAACAAAGATTTTCATAGTTTATTAAATAGAGATATAGTTTATAGGCCAGCTAAGAAACCACTAGAGATTTCTAGTTATTATTCTTACTTTAATTTGCTTATGTTGGTGACGATTGGTTCGCAACTAATTAGGAAACTTCCATGACAATAACGTAATTTCCTTTGTAAAATTATTGATAACCAGCAATTTAGTTCATCATGCATCTCTCGATAAGCAAATGGGATTGAATTAGGGTTACATAATCAATCAAATGATCAATCATACCAATTTCTTCCATAAAAACATCTGGGTTTTTTTGAATGAGTTGATTTACCCTTCCAATACTTGTAATCTGATTTACTAATCTGAATGTATATATCCAATCAGTTGCCTAAGTGATTCCATTATCTATGACATCCAATGTTATATTATTTGTATCTCCCATTGTAAAAAAAAATCAGGACCGGTTAGGATTTGATGACGGTATATGATTTTTTTCGCTACCCAAAACAAATTGGGAAAATAAATATGGAATTGAAATTTGCGTTTGGATGGAAACGTATACTTCCATTCACTCGCTAGTAATTATTTTTTGTGTTAAAAAAATTGTTCCTTGCAACTCGACTCATCAGGTAAAGCATGTTTACCTGTTTTCCTTTCAAAGCAGTATTAGATCCGAAGAAACAGCCCTGAGGTAGACGTATAAACATAAGTCCTGTAGCGAAATCTCTTCCGCGCCAGTGAAAACCGAAAGCACGAAACGACCCCGCCGTTCGTTATCCCATTACCTCGCCAGAAACTCTCAGTAAGATCGGAGATATCATCAAAAATTGAAAATAAACAAGGAACAGATTCCGTTTCCATAAATTCTCGAGCTATTCGTTAAAATTCAGGTCCAGCGCGTCACGTTCACCGCAGCTCTCTTGCTACTCCCCAGGATTGAAGGCAGTACAGACGGCATTACTTGTTTCATTGCTTTCTTTCTGCTACCAGACGACGTTTATCATTTGGACGCACGCAATTTATGCAATGGGTCCTATTGCGGACCGTTTTTAACTCTATACCCCTATATTGTGATGCAAGAGCAAATTATTAGTTCCATTTTTTGAAATGTTATCTTAAAAATGACTAAACGGATTTTAAAAGCCAGGGAAAAACTTGGTTAAAGTTAAGAGGTGATTATATTCTGGAGCAAATTCCTTTATTATAAGTGTAGTTATTCTAGGGGGAATATTATAGCTGGATATATCTGAATGGATGTTATTGTTGAAATGTTTTATTAAATAATGAACGAAAATGCATAATTTTATAATCAAATACAAGAATACACTAATTTGTAATATAGAGACACAAAGTTAGAAATAGAAACAAAACTCAAGCTACAGAGAGCACACGCACAGTTGTTTTAATAAAACTGAATTCGTTGTTTCTAGGTCTTCGTAGGCGTTGTTGAACTGCTTTTTTCTAGGTCTTCAATCTTCAAGTTATAGACTAGGAAATGTCTACAACTTAGGCCCGAAAATTTAAATGTTAATTTTAGTTTCTTTATTTATCTTTTTTACGCAGTATCTATGTGTTCTCTTTTGCCAATGCAGCGCAAAATTTTGGTTTTTATAGGATAAAATTAAGGAAATTGTAGACTATGACATCATCACCAACAACAAAATTCTTGTCATATTCATACCAAGAATCGTCACATTCTTCAATGACTTCCAATGGGGAATCGTCACTTTCTTAGCATACTTTTTCCCAGCTGGGTTCTTCGTCTTCGCTACTGGAACTCAGATGAACTTTCAACTTTCCTCACATAATTCTTAGTGGCAGTTCAAAGTTCTATTTTATCTAAAGTATCAATTACAATTTCCAAGATTATGTCTTTCTTCTCGCTTTCGAGGATTAGATTTCGGAAAGGGGCGAATGGCTTTTGGTGATGTAATATTGGACTGGACTGTAGCAATATGACTTGTTTCATTGCAGCATTTTCTTCAAAAATATTATGATCGGTATATAGGATAAATTACATAGAGTTACGAAAAAAATAGACGTAACCTTTATTCTTTTAAATTAAATTTTCATTCGAGCTAAAAAAACTAATTCAAACTAGACCAGGCGTTACGGAGATAAAGCGCCCCGTAATTAGATATTGCGTATGTTGACATAAAATCCAAAATGGCGGATTTTCTCCCATGTACCGGGATATTCACCTCATGTTTTCCTGACCGCCATATGATCCCAAACAAGGTTCTGAAAAGCACCTAGGGGAAGCACTATGTTATACCAGTCGCGATTTATATATAAATTTACTTGCCTAGTGAAATAAAGACAGAGCATATTATCCGGTGATCTAACCGGCTACACGCTGATTGGTGAGGCCATATTTTATTGTTAACTAAATTAAAAATCGCCAGAAAAATCAAATGACAATAATAATAGTTTCGACATATCATATTATGATTTATCAAATACAAAAACTTATTAAACTATAGCTAATTATTCACAGATATGAAATAAAGCATCTCCGAAAGCGGGAGATGAGGCTTTTAGCTTCGTAGTAGAACACACTAGTGGAGCATAACGTGATAGGTTGACAGTTAAGTACAATGTATATGGAAATACGAGTAACTAAGGAAGTGTTTGTTTGTTTCTGTGAAGAGACTTCCTTAACAATAGATAATAATGCTAACAGTTCGTAAAGGCACTTAAAAACGGTAGCCACAGGAAAATTTCTCTCTGAGAGAACTAAGAATTTATGTAGTAAAATTCAAGATAATTCTTGAAATTTGGGCATGATAGTAATTTCACGTGTTTCCAAAGTATTATGTAAAGTAAATTAGTGAATTTCAAGTTATTCTAGTTTATCCAAGCAATAATTAGATACCCGGGGTGTATCCTAGACCTAGTTCTACGACGAAAACTACTGTTTTCATCATATCCAGATAAGGATTTACAAGTAGTAAATTAACATATCAACAAATTATTAATTTCCAAGAAGGCGTCTCAGCAATTCGACAAGTAGTGTTCCTGATTTCGGCATAAGATTGTTTACTGAGGCTGTTCACACAGCGAGGACTCCGTTGCAGTTTTCCGAACGATGAAGCCATTGCAGTAGCAGCATTCACCAGTAAGGGTCCATATAATAGTGCTTCGGTCCAGTGCGCCAGTGACTGTTTTTGTTTACAAAGGATTAACTTTGCAATAAGTACAAATAAACCACAACTTATTCTTATAATAATTGTTATAATAGATAACAATATTGCTTATTTCTAAATATATGGTTTAAATATATAAATAATTTGATTTTATTAGTAATTAGTATTAGTTAGAACAAATAATTTATTTTGAACACAACTTGAGGTGAAGTGTTTCCATGCTTTAATTTAAAATTTAAAGAAAACTAAAGAGAAAACTTAACTTAAGATTTTTTCATTTTATCTATATTAATTGTCACACATTCTATTAAATAATAAACAAAAATATAATATACAAAATAGAATATATGCTAATATGCTAATTAAAGTATGTATCTTCAACACCAACCATTAGCATTACAATTGATAATTAAACTATCTCTTCCCATCACTGTATATAAATATCTCATATCTCTCTACCATCACAAATTATCGTGTAACAACTTTATGTAAAATATTTACATACTAATTTAAACTACCGATATTTTGAAACCAATCTGTCTCTGACAAAAAATATATTACAATATATATATATATATATATATATATATATATATATATATATATATATATATATATATATATATATATATATATATATATATATATATATATATATATATACTCGTATATATATATATATATATATATATATATATATATATATATATATATATATATATATATATATATATATATATATATATATATATATATACATATATATAGAGGGAGAGAGAGAGAGAGAACCTGTAAAATTGGTGACGTGGCGAAAAGAGTTCCATTTATAAGTTAACTATCACAATGAGCCTCACGCAATGAGAGAGTAGTTAAACCGTCTAGGCTGAATCGCTCTGTACATTATCATGTATAGACAGTATATATCATCCATACAGTATCATGCAGAATTTTCATGATTCTTTGAGCATCCCATATTTCAGTTTAAGCATTTTGCAGTGCCCCCTCGTAAATCTCGTGAAATACAGCAAAAGGTGCTATAATTACTAAACGCAACATCATAGGCATAATTACAGTCTCGCTGATTACTTTGATTTAATGGCTTTAAACACGTCACCCTAATTCTATATTCATTTCCGCAAGATTTCCCATTCCGTTGCAGGTTTTTCAGATAACAATCAAGTAATTAGAAGTTACTAATGTTTACTACGCATACATATCCCTATCTACATAAGCATGCTGAAAAATAATTAACCATATTGACGTATCCATTTATAATAATAATAATAATAAAAATGAACACTTCTTCCTTACACAAAAACAGAAGATAGACCAACCAGACAAAGTTTAGCTATTGCACCATTAAACAGACATTTTAACCTAATGAATAGTCAATTTCTTTTTCGAAATTACCAATTTTTAGACAACATATTTTTGCATTCATTTATGATGTTGCTAAAACCATCTATGAAACTAAATGCAAATTTTGTCTTCTTGCTCGCTCTCTTGCCTTACTGAATAGCATGCGATGTTTTGTTTGTTAGTGTGTGATTTTTGGCAGTGTATATATGTACAGCTAAAAGCTACTTAAAGGCAACATAAAAACGTCAGAAGGGCGTCTTTATCCTTTCTTGTTGAGCAACTGGGTGCTTGGTCTGCCACAAGGGTTGTTTTATGAGCAACAGGTGGTGTTTAAAGACACTTTTTATTATGCTCGTGTGACGTTCTACATTCTGCTCAGATATGGTCCGCGTACTGCTGATATGATATTTCAATATCAAGCAATGAAGAAAAGCGGTCCCCTGCGACAGGGGATACTTTATTGCTTATTGTGTATTTTATGGCAGTATTTAATCGCACATGTCCATCGCTTTGAGTGATTTGATGTTAAATATATCTATTTAAATATATATATATATATATATATATATATATATATATATATATATATATATATATATATATATATATATATATATATATATATATATATATATATATATATATATATATATATATATATATATATATATATATATATATACATATATATATATATATATATATATATATATATATATTATATATATATAATATATATATATATATATACATATATATATATATATATATATATATATATATATATATATATATATATATATATATATATATATATATATATATATATATATACATATATATATATATATATATATATATATATATATATATATATATATATATATATATATATATATATATATATATATATATATATATATATATATATATATTTAAATAGATATATTTAACATCAAGTCACTCAAAGCGATGGTGATCTTTATACATTTTTGGAGGGTTTATCTTGGGATAGTAGCAATAAAACGACTGATTATTATTACTTGACGTTTCGGTCCCTTTCTTGGGCCTTTTTCAAAAGAGTATTTTATTTTGTGACATGTCAAATATGTCACATAATATATATATATATATATATATATATATATATATATATATATATATATATATATATATATATATATATATATATATATATATATATATATATATATACATCCGTGGACATCCACATCCGTGGAGGTACAAATAAATTTTGTCCCAGAAAAGGACAGAATGCAGAAATATACTTTTTTCAATGGCTCATTATCTTATACAGGATTAAAATCGTCATAAAATTTTGCTTACAGTACAGTCTATTAGAGGGCCACCCTGCCGCTATTACCGGATAATAACAATTCTATACCTACCCGGAACTTGGACAGGATTTCGTAGATATCGACACAACTTCTTTCACAAAATCAACGATGGATATAGAGGAGAACTCGAATAACTTCGTATAAACCATTAACAGACAACCTACCAACTCAGTGTGATGTACCATACTTCATTGACGAAAAATATCAATCTAATGCTTCTCGTTTTCAATTTATTCTATTATTCTGCTTCTTTTTAATTTGTCATCTATTAATTTTGATACATTTCTGTATATCATCACCTTAAAAACCGAGATGAAGTTCTTACTTACACATATATCCGCCAGAGGCGCTAGTGTATGATTTCATAATATAATAATTGTAGAAAACATGCAGCGTGTAAAAATATGCTACATGCTGCAAGTTTAATATCTTTTATAAAACGTTTTGTTGTTTTTGCTATTAATGGACAATGTTAAAATAAGTATGTAATATTTGAAGCAGAAGCCGAAAACAACTAGGTAAGTACTCTACAGGCAATATGCCCCGACTGGCGTTGCATTACATCGACATCTCCATGAAAAAAAAGAGGGCACTGCGGTGTGTCTCTCACCACTACTAAGAACATTTATCTTAAATCCAGTTGGTTTTTGAGTATTAATTTGGGTACATACTATTTTTTTTGTGCAATTTACCTTTCCTGTAAGTAAGATATTATTATCGACTTCATGTTTCCTTACACCTAACCTACATAAAGCTATTAACGTGAAATCATTTATTTCTGGTATTATTTATCTTAAATGATTATTTTCACATGTAAAAATTAAATATCTATTTCACTGGTGTCATTCTGAGATCATAACACTTTCTGGGAATATATTTTCAAAATGGTACCAACCGAAGTTGATGATGATGTTTTGTGCTGAAATAAGAGTGAAGTATTTTTTGCAAACGCTTTCCATTCCATTTTCCTAAGAAAATATAAAAAATTGTTTCTGTATTTAAAAAAAAAGAGTGTGCTCTCTTTTTAAAATCTCTTTTTATGTTTGACACAACGACATTATTGCTATTAGTACCTATTAAAAACATTATTTTTAAATCAGATTTAAATTGGACAAAGCACGTACAGTAGTTGTCTTTATAAATATTTGAGGCCTAAAACTAATTTGTACACTTATGCTCGACTATTTTAAACAAGCAATGCAAATAATTGCATTAATTGCATTGACAACATAGAAAAACACATTGGCACAAGACTCAAAATGGCTGCCAAGGTACCACGTGATCTAGACAACCAATCAAAAGTGGTTGCCGCCACCAGCGGTTGTCGCCAATGTGTTTATATACAGTTCATTCAATATGTATGTATAGTTAACTGACCCCATATAAGATACCGCGCAGTTGCCACATGTAATTCTCAATTTTCTCAGTATTCAATTAAAATATAAAATTCCACAATACTATATTAAAGTTGTACATATTATTTATGAATGTTATTAAATTATAATATATTATAGGCCAAGATGTTACGTTTTTACATTTGTTTTCGTCTACTTTAAATATGACAATTACGTAAACATCTATTTTTATAGTTAAAAGCGGCAACGCCGATCCACGACCTTTCCAATAACGAATATTCGAGCAGTATATCTCTTTTTAACTTATTGGAATCGTATCTCTCGGATCGGGATCGGATTCTCGGATCGAATAGGATCAGGTTCGCATATCTTACAGTGGCGTGTTCGCAGGAATTGCTAATATATTATTTATATACCTACCTATGTAGGTATACATCGCTACGAGATTTGAAATAAAAGAGTATGGCGGTTAGCAAACATGTTAGTTCGTTTCGTATGAAACCTGAAAAACGTAGATTTCTACCAGATCTCGCTTTATTTACGAGATAGGATAGGCATGTTAAAAAAATTTAAGGAAAATATTATTTGACGGCAAAAATGGATAGTGGGTGTTAGAGCAGAGCTGACTTTAACAAAAAAAAGTTGATTTATGGGCTGCTCGAAGTAGCTACTGACGTATACTGAGGTAGGTAGGTACCTATTACATCCTCCACTTAAGACATTTCTCAAATAATTTTATCCAAAAAATATTCCAGTGCTTGAGGCCGCTAGGTTATAAATGCTAAATGCAACGATATAAGTTAGGTTCTTTATTGGGATTTACAAAACTGAAAACGCTCTCTGGTTTATTACAGAAGTAGGTACATACCTATTGTCCATTGACTTTATTTTTATGTAGGTACCTACCATCCTAGATCACAAATTAATAATTTACATCAGTGGGCAAAATTAAAAGTTCTATAGACTGTTTATAAAATTATAACCATGGTCAGGGTTGCCGGTCGTTCAACTATACATACATATTGTACGTACTGTAGTCACTGTAGTAAGTGGTGGGGAGGGTTACGTGAAGTGCGTGGCCTACCCCTTCCGAGGCGGTCTCGGCCTACATAGATATTAGGGGTAAAGAGAGATGGTACCGCTCGGCCCCCTCCTATCGAGGTCACATCTTTAGCCAAGAGCATTGGCGCGTGTAGTAAGTAATTCCAACTACTGCCCTCAAATGTATTTTTACCGCCATTCTTGGAAGCTGGATTCGGGCTACTGATTATTTTGAAATTGCTTGCGCTTTTTAATATATTTTTTAGTGCTTGTAGATAGTGATTATTATATAAAGCATAAATTCAAATTGCTTTCTTGTCACCCCTCTGAATTTATTCATTTCTCTACTTAGATATATCTTCATTTATTTCTTGCCCACAATTTGATCGTATATTTATCGCATTTACTAACTAATTTATTTAACAGCTAATTTTTAAATATCAATGAAGAAACCAAGTCCTGTTTAGTCAAGCACTTATTAATCCCAGCCCTGTTATCACTTGTCAAAAATATCTGGCGGATTTTACGTTCAGCTATGATATGCTCTCATGTAGGTACGGCCGCCGCCCCACAGAAAAAAAAACTGCCAAGCGTGGGAACCGCGGCAATCGGGTTGAGGGATTTTTTGTACACCAGGGAGCGGGGAATCGAATAAGTGTAATTATTACGACCGTCTACTTTCTTGCCTCGGCTCTTGTAAACTCGAGACCTAGTCACAAATAAAGTCAAGGGAATACTGTAAACTCTGTAGTTGATTAATGCTGGTGGATAAATATATTTCAAAAAAATAATACCGCAGTGAACGATCCTCAGTTTATTTATGTTTACTTCACAAGTCGTCTCCGTCTCACCTAATATAACACCTTAAAACACTGAGTGGATATTTATAACTAAGTGGATCCAGATTTAAGTGTGCCTTGGTCTTTGAATCTGAAACTTTTCGATCTCTATTTCGGTCAGTTAATTTTCGGATATACGCTAATCCTGACGGTAAATTTCACGGAATATCACGCGACGCCCCAATAATGGAACTACCACCAGTGACGTTTTAAACTTACCTTGGTATTAATGATAGATCTTCTCCCTCGTGACTTGTACTATTTACTATTAATATTGGAAACTAAAATAAATACAACCAGTGGAACCGTAGCCTGTAATGAAATGCTGTTGGGAATGTGAATCTGAATATTTTATAAATAGCGGGTAGCATTTAATTTTGTAAATATGTGTACGTAGTACCTACATTTGGTTCTCCTAGTTTCATATTACTCTCGATGTGTGTTTGTTTTGTAATTTTATGAGTTTTATAAAGGCGGCATAATAGGGGAAGAGGAAATAGCAAATGTTTCCAACCTTAAATGACCCGTATATCGGGTGAAAGAAATTTTATACTGCAAATCATATACTAAATAAATTAAATGCCCCTAAAATATATAAATAGAAATATGTGTTCAGTGAGATAAAAATATATTACTAGGGTGAATTAGATAATTATATCTACCTATTTATTTAAATTCTAACTAGCGTTTTCCTAAAAATAGGTACCGTAATATTTTTTAAGATTAATGAATGATTATAAGATTAATTAATGATGAGTTATATAATTTTAGTTTTCCTTTTTCAGATCCGCAATCATCACCAAAATTCCAATAACCATTCCAAGAATAGTTTAGGGTAAGTGAATGTTCCATTTTTAAAGACCGCAGCTCTAAATATTTACAGTGGCACACCCAAGATTTTTTTCTAGGGACGGGGGATTTTGATATATAGAAACGAGTAACTATAGAAATTGCGCTGCGAACAGGCAAATGGCCGAAATTATGCTAACGCCGCATCATAGCTATCGATACCTATTATAACGTCGATTCATCTAAATATATGAAATAATACGGTTACATAAAAAAGAGAAAAAAATAATATATCCGTAACGACTGAGATCGGACTTATATTTATAGAACATTTTTTGTTTATTTTAATCACCAGAACCTGCCCCTCAAAAATTGGGGTTTCCTCCCCAATCAACCTGTATATTAAGTTCAGTGGTTGAGTATGAACATTGATTTTCTGTCACATGGTTTTAACCCACACCCCTCAAGTGCGCCACTGAATATTTAAGATATTTTTGCTCTTCATTTTTACAACCAATCATGTTAAAACAGTAGGTACATTTTGTTTGTTGTAGTGTTGTACTTAAACTAAAATGTCGAACTAAAAGTACGACATTTAAAATACTCTTCGATGCCTTATTTAGTAGTATTTTTTATTTTATATACTCATATTGCTTTAGATTAAGAGTGTAATGCAACAAATATATATTTTTTAATTTTGACATTTAAAGTGACACTTTTCTAAACCCTTTGACGTGACTAGTCAGATGAATAGAAATCTAAGGTCGCCACTGTGTGTAATAGTCACTGTAGGCAAAATGTAAAGTTTTTTTGAAGTACCTACCTATGTTAGATAGCGCAAATATGTATAGCCAGCTTCGTTGCGAATAACTGTTATTATTGATATTTTTGTTCTATGTCCCAACGCAAAGGGTGGGACAAGCCGCTACTGTCTGATCTGAAAAATACATGTTTGCCCAACTCGCACAAATCTGGCTTTCCCGTGCCTGCGGAGAAAACGGAAAGTGCCCTATTTCAAACAACTGTGCGCTTTTCGATTTTTGTAAGCACTAGTGCGGAAAATAGACTTTCGCGCACCGCTACACGAGGTTTCCGTGTAGCCGTGCGCAATCGCCGTCTTTCCGCACGTTACACAAATAACTATTCTTGCAGGATTAGCTCCTTGAAAGCCTAAATCTCGTTGGAAATGTCTTTTTCTAATTTTGACATTAACGTACACTTTTTAAAACCCTTGGCGTTAGGAAACGTCTTACTTTTCACAACCAGTTAAGAAAAGTAACATTTTACCCAACTGGTTTTGTAAAGTTCATTTCATAGTACCTATGGTTATTTAGCTATGAAAGTGACCAGGTGTCACATCGTTACAACCTACTGGATTGTTCTTAAATGTATAAAAATCGAGTTTTCGCTTCATAAAATATAAAATTGGTCAAAATTATAAAAAATTCTTGTATGAAACACGTTGCGAAACACAATTTTGTGTAACTCGCATACTTTTGCGGCAGAAATCTGCTCGTTACACAAAATAGTAATTTCCCCAACTGGTTATACATAAATAGTTATCTCATGCTTCATCTCGTCGGTGGATACGTAATGTAATTTACCTCAATATGGTAACCGATAGATGGCGTTATTTCAAAAGATGTCATGTTATTGATTTTTCTCAATAATTTTAAATGCATGCTATCATTGTCTTAACACAAATGAATTTCACACAATTGTTTCCTCGAAAATTGTTGGTTAATAAAGCGCAATAAATATGGAACCATAGGAAGGGAAGCGAGCAGACCGTTTTTTGTTTATCCCAGCCTGGTATCCGTGTCTATAAAACATCACTTCCCGACTTTAGCCGTGTTTTACCTTGCCGGGACGTCTAACTTCCTTCCGGTCGTGTTTACAGTGGATGTGTCGAGTAACGTGCCGCCGCCGTACAACATGCCCGCCCGCCCAGCTAGACCGCAAGTCCGGCGGCCCCTAATTAGTTCCTGTGCCCAACACTAAAGGTCGCTCACTAGTTTACCAGATTATTCAGTACTCCACCCGGACCTACACGATCAGAGATGCTCAGCTAATTGCCCCAACTTAATCTTGATTGTTTTGATGAAAAATTTACATGGTGAGGGTGGAATTTAAATTAATTGACACCATCAAAGATATAGTAGTATGTTGTCTTTGGCGACATGTATGTACAATCGGCGTCAGCTTAAACTCAACCATCAAAACGATTCTCTCTCTATCGCGCCCACTACAAATTCAGGGTGTGTATTGACAATACATATGCGCTTCGTTATTAAGATAAAGAAGGATAGACGTGCTAGCAAGTGGTAGATAGTCTATTCTCAGTATTTGCACTATTCGGAACCTCCTGATAATAAATACCTACCTACTTACTTAGGTTTGCTATGCCTTTAGTTTTTCTCGGACATTGTCTCTCTTTAATGGCTCAAAAATAGCTCAGAGACTTAGACTTCTTTCAGAGAATTATTGAAATTTTCAAAGTATTATTTACAGTTTCATTATTCCGACATTAAATATATATTTACACTTAAAATGTAATGATGTACCTATACAGGGTGTATACAGGGGAAATTACTTGCTTCCTAAAAATGTCCTATCGAATTTCAAGCCTGTTAAGTAAGAAGTTACAACATTGAAATTTTTGAGAAATTAAAATAATTCATACTAATATGCTCGTGCAAGCTTAAACTTACATTCGTATTATCTTTTAAATTATACATCTTTGACAGTTACCACATTTTAAAATTTTCTGACATTATTCGATTTCTCTTTTTGCTAAAAAAAAGGCATACTTACCATATTTCAATCGATATCTTACACCGTTTTTAGAAATACTGCAGTATTATAATAAAATATACATTAAAATGCAGATAATGAAGTAATACCTAAAAAATAGTTTCTGTGAAAGAAAATATAGAACTGATAAGCATGATGTTGAATATGTGCACCTTTGAATATTTTTTAAATACTCATATGAATTAATAATGCATTATTAAGTAATAATTAATGGAGATACTGATGGTGAAAATTGTTTTTGATAATAAAAAGGTTTTCTGTGTAGTGACCAATTTTTGACAAGCTTGTTCCTGTCGTGAATTTTGCAATGCACTATTTCTTAAGAAATACTTTAGCCAGTTGTAATTAGTTCTAAATAACTTACTATGTAATGAATTTTACAAAACCAGTTGGGTAATGTTTTCCTTTTCGTAACTGGTTGTGGTAACCGGTGAAAAGTAAGACATTTCCGAACATCAAAGGGTTTTGAAAAGTCTCACTTTAGATGTCAAAATTAGGAAAAATTCATTACATAGTAGGTTATTTAGACCTGACAAGCTATGAAAGTGACGAGCTGTCACACCTTTACAACCTACTGTATTGTTTTTAAACGTATAAAATTCATAGTTTTCTTCTCATAAAATTAAAATTGGTGAAAATTTTGTATGAAACACGATGGGAAACACTATTTTGTGTAACTCGCATCCTTTCTGGATGCGAGTTAAATGTGGAAGGAAGATAGAGAATTTAATTTTGTAATACCAGCTTTAGGAAAAATGTGTCACTTTAAATGCAAAAAATTTCGTGGTTTGAAGTTATTAAAATGGAACGTCAAAAACTGAAGACCCTGTATATTATTGAATCGGTTTTAATTTTAGCATGTAAGTTAGTTTATATGGTATTTTAAGAATATTAAAGATTTTGTGAAAATTTATCATAAAAAAATTATGAAGTATCTTTGTTGTGGGCGTTATTTATAGGAAATTTCAAAATTTTTAATTTATTGCTTAATTATCCAAGATGACTAATTGCATAAACATATAACTATACATATATACGCAAACAGTTTGCGTATGCAAACAGGTTGATTTCGATAACTTTTATGCTGGATGGGTATGCCATTATGATAATAATACTTTGTGATAATAATTACTACATTGACTAAATTATCGCAAAGTTTTTAGCTTCTTATCGTAGGTACACCTACAAGGAAATATGATAGACAGCGTTGCGTAACGTACCACCTGCGCTAACTTCATGATCAATTCGCATTTGTTTGAGTTTTTGGCCTCTTGGTTTTGGATACACTATAGGTGTACTTCTATGGTAAAAAAATTAAAATTAATTAAAATTCATTTCATTGGGTGACTAGGTTAGTCAAGACTACTGAGATTGTTGCGGGGATAGTGTGAATTCTCTGTATATTATATATCCAGTAAGATACTGCGACAAATCACAGTAATATTTGATATATGATATATATGGCCATATTTTCCTAAACATCGTACGGTATAGATGCCGGGACATCGAAAGAGAAATAATGACGTAATAAAACCAACCAGTTGTTGAAAAAACAATGTAGCAGAAGAGATCAAGCGCCCGGATGCGTGATGAAAGCAAATCATGACAAGAAGCGACACGCGCGGGATTTGGCAAAGTGTCGAAAACGGCGTCAGGGGCGTACATAAAATTTGCCCGGCGCGATCCTGCCATTACGGAATTTACTGAATAACCACTTTACATCCATCGGATACCCAGCATAGACACGAACATGAATATTTCAAAGTTATAGCTCTCACTTCGACCATATTTTTCTTCCTCCGCAAACATTGATGCGCAAATAGTACGGGACGGGCACGTCTCGTAAGCTCTTTAATCCTTGCTAGAATGTTTTCGTTTCTGATGGGATCGGGTAGTGGACCGGACTTGGAAAAACAAACGATTTTATTTTCGGTTTTTATGTGTGATAGTGAATGATATATTGACTATGCAAACAAAGTGCCTCATTAAATGAAATAAACTTCTCAACTATTTAGGTCGCAGCAATCCGTTAGCCTATTTAAAATTCCTTTGATCTACAATCTTTGAGAATACAATATAAGATGATGAAATAATGATGCGGGAAACTTTATTTTCATCAGTAATTGGTATAGGTGGATATTATAGCTACTATTTACACAAGAATCATTTAAGAAGCCAATATATTGTACAATACAATGCACGGATTTCTTATACGTGCACCCAAAATGTTATATGCGCTAATGGGGTGCAATTTAGTAACAATCAATTTAGTTTAATAATACAGTGAATAATGCCGGTAAATTGCATACAATTTTAAAACACTATTCTGTGAATGTGTATATATATATATATATATATATATATATATATATATATATATATATATATATATATATATATATATATATATATCTGGAATCTGGAATCTGAAATCTGGAATATATATATATATATATATATATATATATATATATATATATATATATATATATATATATATATATATATATATATATATATATATAATAGATCTCATGACACAAAATACGAACACCTAAAAACGTACTTAGATAGATAATGTCACCCAATTTTGAAATATTCTTTGAACTTTCATTAAATCTGTTTGAAGCTATTACTGATGTTAAAGTCCGTCTCGTTTTTTTCAAACGGCGATATATCCATAAACATATGTTATAGTCTTGGACAGTCTACGTGAAACGGAATTAGGTAAATTTTAACCATAGAAAGAGAGAGAAAATCTGACTGTGTGTGTTAACCTGTCTCTTGTTTATACTGTAACCACTGGGGGTTTGATCAGATTGGACGATGTTAAAATGAAAAGAAGCATCTTCAAGCAAGAATATATATACATACATATATACACACATGATCTCATAGTCGTCGCGTGCCTTAAAGTTAGACGGGGAAATCATGATATTGATACATTTGGAATTATCTTACCTCATCTACTCCCATGTTGTCGATGTTAATCCTGGAATGGCTAAAACCTTATATAACCACTAAGATTCACAAATTAACTTTGTCGGGTAATACTGAATTTCGTTGGCCGCGAGATTAATTCAAATAACTGCAAACCAGGATATATATATATATATATATATATATATATATATATATATATATATATATATATATATATATATATATATATATATATATATATATATATATATATTTAACGTTTAACATAATAAATTAAGACAGCAATAAAACATTTACACCAAACGAGCTATAAATTTGGACACTAAAGCAGATGCGTCGCGCAAACAATAAACCTATCGACGAGTATATGAGACACAAAACTAATCACTAGAGTTAAGTAGACCTAACTCTAATAGAGCAGTTTTGACTAACTTTCCGCTTACTAAACTATTTGATTTTTTAAACCCGAATTGACTGTATGAATACCTGCCGGAAACTGAATAATTTTGGCTAAGATTGGCGGTCTAGCCCTCGTTGGGCGTGATCAAAGAATAACTTTCCGTCCCCTTTAAGTAATACCACTTACCGAGGGTAAAATATCAACAAATATTCAAAATATTCCCGTACGCTAACGACATCTGGTTGCAAAATAAGAACAAAACATTTTACATGACATGGATAAATAATAACAATATTTGTGGGGTGCCTGTCATCTACACAAATGAAGAGAAAATCTCACAGAAAAATTCTTCTTAGACTTCTTAAATCGTTCTTAGATCCTTCGTTCTCCAAAACAATACAATTATGACATTTATGAGATACTCTTTCTGCATTAATTCGCTAGCTGCTCCTACGTTTTATTAACGTATTATTCTAATATTATCTTTGGGGTAATGCTTGGCCATTTCGCTATTTGATTTGGTTTTGTAGGTAATGAATATTATACTGAATACTGATTTGCCCATATCGGAAACCATAAATTAAGGGACACTTCTAAATGTCAACTGACCCAAAGAATAAGAAGTTATGATTTTACTGTCGAATCTTTAAGAGTCCCTGATTTTACGAGACGTACCGCCGGCGGACCTAATTAACCCTACAGAAGGGACAATAAGATTTTAGATATTTTACTTTCTGTCAGTTCGGCGTCACACATCTGTTTACGTTTTGAAATTTACGAGTTATAGTACTCAAAGAGAAAATACAATACAAGATAAATTACCCATTTAATGTGGACCATCTTAGAATTTCTGGAAATAAACAAAGGACAAACGAATTTTGGGTCGCTATCATACTTCCAGAAAAAAAAATTACCTGCTTGTTTCTGGTAATGTTATTTTACTGTACCCAATCACGTTTACTTTATATTTTATTTTTTTATAATTGCAATTATATACACTATATTTAAACCGTCACATATCATACTTTAACATTCCGAACATATATCTACAGTCAATTTCAATTTCTGATGGCTAATATTATTTTCCGTCTCGCGCGTTCACTCAACATTTTGACATAGGTTCCTAGCTATAGCCTCGAACCATTGTTCCCCCTTATGCTTTATGCTATATATATATATATATATATATATATATATATATATATATATATATATATATATATATATATATATGTATATATATATATATATATATATATATATATATATATATATATATATATATATATATATATATATATATATATATATATGATTATACATGATGCTAACATCATGTATAATCAGCCTATTTATTATAATTTATAGTAGTTTCCACAAACACCAAAACACTTTTACTTCGCTCGACGCGCGTCAACTTCACAACTTAACGTCAACTTAACAAACACGTGGGCGCGGTTATTCGGATCGCTATTTATAATTCACAAGAACTTCATCCGCATCTATATATACATCATACGAAGAACAAGTTGAGAGAAATATCGATTTGCATTGAATGAACCCAATAAGTAAAATATTTTGAGCTGAAAATACACATAATTTTGATTATGACTTTGCTATGAAAGGCACTGGCTTAAACGAAAGCTTCCCAGTTAATGTCCAGGGCTTTGTTCATTACATTGCAGGACGTTATATCTTCTTATTTTACACACTCCTCGTCGAGGCACAAAGTAAAGTTACAGAGATAATTTACTATCTATTTTATAAGGTCATTATAGCTTTACGTTTCTGCGACGTGATAAAGCACAGGAATTTATCGCAGGTTAAGTGAAATATGACCCTTGCAGTGGCGAGGAGAATGCGGAGGTCGGGATACTTGACACGGGACTAATAGTTGTTGAACACCGGTGCTACTACTGCATGAGGCACAGAGGCCCTTTGTCACGATATCATGTCCCACCAGTGACGGTCGGCCCTTGAAGATATATTTTTCACTAGAACCCCCTCAGTGGAAATCAAACTTTCGACATATTTATTACCTACACCTCAAAGACGAATAATAACGATAATGTTTGGATTTGGAAATTGGTTTGAATTGTTTTATTAACCGTCCCGTCGCGTCATGGTAATATGAAGGAGCACGCTAATCACACGTAAGCCCAATAACATATCCAAACATGAACACAGCGAAGAACATAATATATGAAGGCAATGTATGATATCCCAAAAAATTAACTTGCGATAATGGAACGTAATTTCAAATTTTGGCATCAGAAAACGGTCAGACAGTATAACATCCTGGGAAACCATACCAACCATTTTAATTATTTTCAAATTAAATAATTTATTTTCGTTGGTTTTTGGTTTTATTTACCAATATTTTATCTCCATTTTTACAATACATACCGTACAATGGTATTTTCAATACGCCTAAGACAGTCGCGTAGGGTGCAAGTTCTGTGATTTTTTTAATACCTGGTGTTCAATATGTCTGTTTTCCATTACGTTCAACAATCTAAACCGTATACGAGCCTGCAGAAAATGGGTATTACGATGTATAAGCATATACCGGCAAGGTACGTTAAACCAGATGTATATTTAAAGATGACGAGATGAATATTTTAAAGGGATCATTACCACCCACGTTACGAGGAAAGCAAGTTATCCTAGATGTCAGCGACAGGCAAATGAAATTATCGACACCGTTTCCCTACCAAATCCCCAACTGATCTCGGCACAGACATGTGATCAACAACCCTTAGCGCCTTGAATAGACAAGAAGGCAGTGGCGTCCCTATTACATGCATACTTTCACCTCAAGCTTTTTCTTAAAGACAAGGCATCGCAGAATGGACAAGCGCCTATATAACTATTTACGTCTTTGGTTTGGAAATTGAGTGGCCAATATAACGCGTCCGTTAATTTAAATAGTGCCAGTGGCATATTGCTCTCCTAGCATTCCTGCAAATTATTTGAGAAATATCAGTATTAACATGATCTTTATTTGACTTCTGATTGGCACACGACTTATCTGAGACAACTTTTATCTAGAAATATGTATATCTTATTTGTCTTGGGCTTGTCATTTCGGCACCCATTTCGGTCGCTGACATCATCTCGACACTTCTTCGTAAGGATTACCGAATTTTTTATTTCGCCAAATTTTAGACTTTAACATTGAATCCTCTGAAAACGTACTTTCTAGCAATGTAAAATATGTACAGATATACATTTATTGTGAATATACATTTATTTGTATGGTATTAGCATAAATTTCATATCTATAGTTTACAATCAAAAGCTAAATATCTACAAAAAATAATAATTAAATAAACATTTTATCAATATTTAAGGATGAGAATTCAATAAGAAGTAATGCATTCCAGGGTTCATTTGAACATAATGTATCTCTAACCACAGATAAAGAACTAAAACTTAACATAAATAACAATTAAATGAGACAAAGAATAGCATATGGTAAATTACAAAGCAAGTGGCAATAAAGTTCAAATCTTTAATTGAACTAAAATTATCATAAAAATAATATTTGAAATGACAGCAGCTGTCAACAGTAAAGTCATCTTCGCATGAAGCAAAAGTAACACCTTAAATAAATAGAAAATTAAATGGATTCTAAAAGGTATATTATGTAACATTATAATAACATAATAAGCAATAATAAGTGTCATAAACATTCAAAGTGATAGAGAAAGTGCGTAAAACTAAAACATCTTCAAGTATAAAATCATGTGTATACACCATAAGGAAACAAACAATATGCATATCCTGATTTCCAGTAAAAGAAACACTTGAAAAAAACAATTTATTGATTCAGCAACGAAGTTTTTAAGAAACAAGCACCATGTAAATTATGACAAGAGTTTTTAGTTGTTAAAAAGGTTATACAAGTTAGGTAAAAAGGGTATACTAACTCACAAAAACATTCCAAGAAGATATAAGTACGTGTGCAGCGAAAAGTACGTGGTTCCAGAGAGTAATTAAGACCTGAAGTAACCCTGAGGTATCAAAATTTCCGTGGGTATTATCTGCGAGTAGCCTTAGTTCCACAAAGAAGATAAAAAAGACCTTCAAAATCATCACCGTGACAAAACACGGTACTTAAATATCTGATCAGATTATTAATAAATTACTAGCTAAACAAATAATTCATGAATTGAAGTTAAAACGTTTCTACAATAAACATAAAAATATGTATTTACCTTACCAGTATATATTTTGTCTATATAAGAGCTCAAATTACTAGATATTTCAATAATATTTGCACAAATTCTCACAAGTCAGTGGGTCGTGTTTTCTAATTTAATACAAAATAAATAAAGATCAACATAGGGATCTATATTATCGGCGTTTTCACAGAACAACTGTAATTTTAAGAATATTGTTCTACAATTATTCTCTTTGATTTATAGTATAGCAATCTATATTATCGATGTAATATTTCAAGGATTTTAAAATAGGATGCAGTCAATTATAATCTATACTTATATTGTATTGCCTATACTGCATTACTAAAAGAGTAAGTTATAAACGTGAATTTAAAGGAAATAAGAACAGTACAGATATATAATTATATATCTGGACTGTAATTATATTCTTTGACGGTATCGGTTTTAAAGTATAGTAAACGTGGATGAGCTCGAGTTGTTATTAAATGCAACTGTCGTTCCTAATACCCTTGACATATATAATTTTACTCAACTAATCTGGATAGAGAATGGTGAGCTGGTGCCGTTGTAATTTATAGTAACGTTTCTTAATTTTAAGCTTGGAACCTGGAACTTACTTAATTATAATTTGTATACGGAATTTCTGTCGAAATGCACATACCTGTTCAAATTAAAATATTTATATTGGTCTTATGCAATATTGGCAAGTATGAGCAGTAGACATTACAAAGAACATTGCTTTTAATTAAATTTATATTCTGAAGACTTAATCGACAAGTACTTCTTGTATTTGTAGTTTTAATCAGCAGTAGCTTGAATGAGTCAAATTTCAAGACAATTCAGCGATTACGTATACCCTTCTTAGTGGGATGCTGCGGGTTACCAGACCGCGTTTTAATTGAATATCAATCATATTTTTGCGAGGTGAATAGCTGACCGACAGACCGCTTAGGCGGTCTGCGTCCCCCGGGAAATCTACCGATCACAAAGAATTCCACCGCCTCCCACCTCCAGCCGCCCTCAAACCAAATTACCTCAATAGGACCGCTCCCCAGCCGTCGTTTATTTGCTGCAAATTGTATCTTCTGTTCTTAAGTTAAACGTGCGGCCGAAGCCGATAACGTTATGGCAGAGTGGCTACACAGGCAGCGTTCGAATGCGATTTGTGACTATTTTTCAAACACAGGCGTAAGTCGGCCCCAAAGAACGCTATTGTGCCAATTAACGAATACAGCCCGAAAGGCGATTTAATGGATGTTTCCCCATTTACCGATTTTTTAAGACTAGTTGTCTTGGCAATAAAATGCGCCTCCGCTGCCACCTTCCATTAGCTGTAAATAATTAGCGAAATCGAGCGAACGAGCTCGATCAAGGCTAGAGTAAGGTCTGAAATGCTACCAGAATAATTGAAATCACGAATCGTTCAAGGTATTATGCCACACGATCCATGCCATACAGCTATCTACTATTTGAGGAAACGATGTGGTAGTATAAAAATCGGTAAATTGGTAAAAATTGGTAAAAACTAATATGAAACTAATGTGACTACAAATATGACTAAAATATGTCTAAAAAGTGACTATAAAACTAAAAAACTAATATGAACTTGGTGAAAATTGATATGAAACTCGCCATGTGGATATTGTCTACATCCAGAAAAAAAATCTATTACTTTAAATACAAATTTAACAGAAATCCGTTCTGCCATCTTCGTCAAAGAGAAGGGTCGCAAAAGCTTCTATAAACGTGGTAAAATTCTAGAGGTTAGAAGCATAGGCGTAGCTAGCATTTTCTACTTGGGGGGCTTCAGCCCTAGCTAGGGTTTAAAAATAGAAAGCGCGAGGCAAAACTAGGTGCGCCGGCAGGCGCGAAGCTATAGCGCCGCAGGGGAAAATTTTAAAAATTTTCAAGGTCACGCGTTTTCCTGGCACCTCAGAATTTTAATAATAAATTCACTTTTTACAAAAATATTGACTCACAATATTACACTCGGAGTAGTTTCCACAAACACCAAAACACTTTCACTTCGCTCGACGCGCGTTTCGCCAACCAAGTTGGCATGATCCGGAGACAATTAAAACTAGTTTTAATCGTCTCCGGATGATGCCAACAGTTACATCAAAGGTTCCATCCCTATCCAGTAGTCACAATATTACATTTTTGAAATTTCTTATCTCTGTTATAATAATAGCACACTGTCGCAAGAGCGACACGTATCATTCGCATTCGTACGGTCCGCAGTACCAGGGCTGCCAAATCACGATAAATCGTGAGATCTCACGATTTCGGATAAAATCTCAGGATCTCACGATAAGTGAACATAATCTCATGGTTTTTAAATCATACTGACATTTTAAGGTTTTTAGAATCAGAAATCGATATATCATTAAATTCTTTGGTCAATTTTAACAACTTGCATGACTAAAAATTGTTACAGAATCATCATTTGATGAAAATAGGTATAGTTGACTAGGTATAGTTTTATTAAGATTTTCTTCAAGATTCTATAATATTTTTTGTAGAAAATTTAGCTTAAAAAAGGGTAAATTAGATAAAATTTGTACCCTTTCGAGAATACTTTTTATCCTTATTTTTTTTTGCTTTAATTTTTACTTTGAAATTCAAGGTAGACAATTGACTAATAAACATATTTTGTAAATGTCACTATGTATGTATATAAACATTTTCAGGCTTACTTTATTTTTTGTTTACTATTATTAAGACATTTATTTTAAATAATTACCTTTACCTAGTTCAAATATGGATTTTATCAATACTTTTGTACCTGTATCTAAATACCTACATCATGTATGAATTTGTCTTAAATTTAAAGTTACCATAGCTAGTTATTTTAATAACAGAATATATTTTTAATTATATTATAAACACAAACATTATTTAATTATATTAAGAGCTTGACTAGGAAGTGTACTGCTTTTCTACATATGTAGGTATATTGTGGTCCAATGATATAGTTTTCTTGTTGATTAGCTAGAAAGACGGCGGCAACCGCAATTCTTGAATATTTCTCAGGGGGGCGCATCAGGGGGGGGGGCAAAGCCCCCCTAGCCCCCCCTAGCTACGCCAATGGTTAGAAGTTATGTTAGCAGTACTTAATAAATGAACACTCCCAATACTGACTAATATCTCGCAAATGAAGCAAAATTTCGATATACTTTTGATATACTTTTTTAACATTTTGTAGAGTATTGAATTTCTCATTTTTAAAAAATTTAAAAACATTCATATGACGAAAATGTTGAAACAAAATCAAATGACGAAACAAAATGAAAAAAAAGGCCAAAATTTCGATTTTTGCTAAAATTTTGCTTTTTTGCCAATAACTTTTTTTTAGGTCAGAGTTAGGTATAGGCATTGCTTAATAGAAAAATAAGTAGACAAAATTTCCTTTAAAAAGCTGGGTCGAAAAATTTTTTGGGTTAAAAATTGACCGAAATATGACCAATCGAACATAGCTTTTTCTTCGGATTTTTTTACCTCATACAAATATTGTTTTCATTATCATTTTGTTGTAACTATGGTGTTTTTTTCTTAAATGGTAATTAAATATACCTAATTATTGCTTTTTCTTACGTATAAAATATTGACAATTACAAAATTGTGTTAGAATTTAATAAATATAAATTTAATAAATTTAAAGCTAATTTGTAAAATATATTTGAAATTTCTTATTTCAGAGCATGAGCGATCCCAAAGACTGTCACATTCGAAATGTGACTCATCATTTTATAACTTTTTCCAGAACAATATCAAAATGTATATCTTTGCAAACGAAGTGCAGGAAAAGCAACAGCAAAATTGTATGATCGAAACAATTTTAATTTCCCTCAATAACAAAACTATCTTGGATTTATTCATGCATTTAGTAGCTGCGATACTACGCCTGCAAGTAATAAAAATGCCATACAGCTATAAACACATATGGACACGTATTTTAGGTGACAATGTAACTGATGAAGAAATAAGGTCTGCATCAGAATATATTGCAGCTTATTTATATAGGGCAAAGTTAAACATGACCCTAGGCAACTGTCGCTTCCAGAATTTTTGCAAAATATCAAAAAAGTGCAGAATTTTATCCGGCGCAATTACCACCAGCACCTGATGCCATCAAACAGCATGACTTAAGAACTTATTTCCAAATCCAGCAGTGGTAAGGAAATGAGTTAAACCCTCCGAACTAGGGTTGAAGGTTGTAGAAAATTGCAAATTACTTAATCGGATATTTTGCACAGAATGTATGGGATCAATTGTGATAATGTTCAAGTAGCCGATATTGCGGAAGACGATATTATCGAAGATATAGATGATGATATCGATATAGAGTTTGAACAGTACAGTCACAACTTAACGTTTGTTATTAATGTATAATGTTTCATCGCAATACAGTTCCCAATGAAACATTTTATATATGCATGACTCATGACTGAAATATGTCACCGCCATTCGTTTGGATAAAGTCATATCATATGGAAACAAATAAATATATTCGTGTCAAAAAATACGGACAATTTACTATAATAATCCAAGAAAACGGTCCTATGCTAGATCAGGAAAAAAAGGAAAATGAAACAAGCACATATGCATTATTAAAATACCGATATCATGCAAAATAACTTCCTCCTCTCAGAAATATGTCGTGTCCATTGCATTCCAGGGGTATGGCATTATATTATCCTTTATCTATCCGTCTCTGTCTAACTCTACGTAATGTTATAAATTATTGTGTTGTCTTCGTCGGTCTCTGATACAGGGAATCCACTGGGAAATGGGAAATTTAGCATCCAGCGTCGGTAATATTTCAAAGTCCAAAACACTTTCCTACACATAAACCGGAGCTGTCTATTCGTTTACAGGAGACATTACAAAATTAGGGCATATATAGGTGGTTCTAGTGGAATAATAATTGACTATTGATGTAATTGGATAGACACGGAATATGTCGCTTAATTTAATCGACAATTAATACGTTTTCTAATTCCAGGCTATTACAGAACAAATACTCGGTAGTTAGTAGGTAAATAATTAGATGTAGTTTTGTTATTAAATGTCTATATCCATCATAAAGAAATATATAAGTAAATATAGACTTTTCTACAACTTTTAGTAATTTATTTTAGTTGCAAAACCTAAGCTAAACACAATAAATTGTCGTTCGCGTCTACATGTGTAAGTTTTAAGAATCGACTTCTTGCGCTGTTTCTGTGGCAAAATCCAAGGACTTTTTACTCGTCCCAGCCACGCGATCCTTCCTTGCAGTCGAACTTAAAGCATTAATACATTAATTCCGTACCCGGCAAAAGTTTCCGATCCCTCGTATCCTGAAAGTCGGTAATGCCCGACTGCAAGGTGAGTTTAAGATAATTTAATTTGGCGGTTCGCCACAGGTTGGCCACGCAGGCCCGTCAAATCCCCAAAGCTAATATTTAACTTCTGGCCAATTGTGAAATATATTTCTCACTGTTTTTCTCTAGCGATCTGCTTGACCGATAGAGCAGCTCACGCGCCCTGCCTGACCTCCCCAGGGAAATTCGTCGATCACAAAAGTATCAGGGTTGCAGACCTGCTCCGCAGGGTTAAACAGGAACAATAAACAATTTTTATGCGGACGCTCGGCCGGTTTTGACGGGTCTCTTAATTTCTATATTGCCGTTAAACGCCAAATTAAATAATAAAAAATATATATAGCAGTTCATCGAATAGAAAATATTTAACAACAATTAAAAAACGACACATTTATAGGTTATATTATATAAAACGGTGTTAGCAGATCCATTAACACATAATAACAGATCCTCGAACTATTTATTCCATGTCGGATGGATCGGGGCCGCCAATTCTCGACTTTATATCCTCAATCGAGACTCAACCCACATGAAACGTGATTTTGCAGTCTCGAGTATTACCCACAACTCGCAATGTGACTCATACGAAATATTTAAGTTTGTGGCGTTGTAAATCGCATAGAATGAATGGCCACAACAGATTTATTTTGCCTTTCTCCCGGATTAAAACTTCATGAGAATTATGCACAAGCGATTAAAAGCATGTAGATTGATTGAATATTGTATTTATATATTAAAAATGCCATATATAAAATGGCAGAAAAAAATCATGGATAAAATCCCGGCAGACGGCTATGAAAAGCGCGCTATTGCTCGACGGTATGCTCAGCGAACATTCGCCGCGTTTTCAGTTTAAGAATAAATAGTTGAATATAAAGATTTTTTTTTATTATTTAAAATTTTAATAAATATGCCGATGTGAATTAATTTGTATAGATTGATTAATATTTTCAATGCAATAAAACTATAAAAAGTGAATAATAAAATAAAATAAAATTGAGTGAATAAATTGTCAAATTGCTCTAAGTGGCTGCCATTACCATTAGGCATTATTTCGTAAAGGACACACACGGCCTATACAAATACTGAGAAAGAGCGAAGACGAAGACCAAAAAGCGTTCGATTAGATAGGTAGGCTGTGAGAATTGGGACACTCGTGCTGTTTTCCAGCACTTGAAAAATCCAGTTGCAATTTGTACACTTTCAAAACTCTCGATTCAGTGAATAGCGCTCGATTTGCATTATTTTTAAAAACATACAAAGTGAACAATTTAGATACCATTTCAGAAAAAAAAATTACACAATTTTGCTGCTTCATCATCTGCCATTCAGAATTGACGCACAATCTGTTGAGATCATGGTTCATTGCAGCAATATGGAGAAATGCGTACAAGAAAGTACCAACATGTTTAATGTCAGAGAATATTTTTTGCATATATCGTACAATTTGCGTTTTGTTCAAATACTTACATATTATACTATGTCTCAGACGACGGTCAGGACGTCGACTCAGAAGAAGACTCCGTTTGCGAAAGCGAGGATCTGCAATCCGACGATTCGGATAAAAATAGCGAAGCCGAATAACATATAAGCTATCACTTTTTTTGTAAAATAAAAATATTAATATACGTAATATAAAATCCAGTTTTTTATAATCTAATCACTTACCTTCTATAATTTGCCTATATTTAAATTTGAAACGAGGCGATCGTTCACTATGAGCGTGCGCTTTTGATAACCGCCTGCCGCGATTTTAGGCATGATTTTGTTGTCTGTCATTTTGCATATGGCATATTTAATACATAAATACAACATTCAATCAATCGGCATGCATGTATGTGATGATTTGTTTTACGCCACTTTCGCGTTGTCTGCCGGCACTTTCGCCACTAGCTAACTGAGGCCCATAGTACGTAGGCCATGATACATATAGTACCTACATGTACTACATATGTACTAAATATGCATATGGCATATTTAATACATAAATACAACATTCAATCAATCGGCATGCATGTATGTGATGATTTGTTTTACGTCACTTTCGCGTTGTCTGCCGGCACTTTCGCCACTAGCTAACTGAGGCCCATAGTACGTAGGCCATGATACATATAGTACCTACATAACTTTAATATCGGGAAAACCAAAGCGTCTCGTATCCAAAACATCGATTTTCATGAAAATTTCGAATTAAGCTCATCTTACCCTTAACTTCAAACGTGACATATGCCCGACTTGTGCTGATGTTTTAAAGGGGTAAAAACTACCCCTTTTTGGAAAAATGATGCTTTAAGCATTTTATGGATTCACATCTTATTTAATTATGCAGAATAAAGCTTCATTCATATTCCCGAATATAATTTACGATGTATTCCAAATATTCAACCCTTAAAAACCACCCGCTGGCCTACTTAAATTAATAAAAAAATAAACAAAGATATTGTAACAATTTATATATACCTATACACGATACACGCACATATGACCAATTATGAAACTCCAGAAATATGTGGAATGGAAAATTTTTTATGATCCGAAATTTTTACCCTTACTTTTTAAGCTACATCGTCCATTCAACAACCATTTTATAGGTAATTTCCAAGAACTACATCATATGAATTTCAATATGCCCAAATCTTTCATATTCAAAATGTGAATGGTTCAAGGGCTCGGGAGGAGGCCGTTAATTTTTATCCTACATAAATAGAAGAAATATCAAATTTTCCTAAGAAAAAACCTACATTTTTATTCTATATTATTTTTACGTATTTTTTTAGTTTTAGAGGTATCTGGAAAATAAAGTATTTTTTTAAGAAATTTGAAAAATACTTTTTTCATTTTCATCATATTTTTTTCGAAAAATATGCATTCTAACCTGGCCAAACTTTTGCATTATATTAGCAATACTAAAATAAAGTATTTTTTAAAGGGATAATGATCAATATCCATTCTGGTAAGAATGCTGGCTGGGGTTCTAGCGCTCATTTTTTCTCAATAATTGGAGTTGCCCACCGTTCCTGCATCGTATCTCGCTTGGTTATAACGCAATATTAAACTAACTTTCTTAAGATCATTTTAAAGGTCTTTCCAAGTAGGTACTACAAAAAATTTCTATAAGTTTTCCCGAAAATGTCATCAGTATTTAACGGAATACCTACTGTTAACATTGAATACCTCGAACCAAGTTGTCTTCTTCAAAAAAAAGTCTTCTTCAACGAGCCATAATTCCCTTTATTTTGGACCTAGCGCATTGATAAAGAAAGTCTCTTTCTTTTCTTATAAGCTTTATTGTTGGTGATTTCAACTTTTTTGAGAGAACGCGAAGATTTCGAGTTATTCGCGAAAAACTTATTTTATTTTAATTTGTTTTGTTTTTTATTTTAAATTTGTTAATTTTTTTTTTAAATATTTTTTAAATTTAATTTAATAATTTTTTTTTGTTCCATTAAATGTGAGTAGAAAAAATAAAAAATATTCCTGAAAGTGGCAATATGCAACACTATACTATGACCTTAAAGTTGATCGTTTTCTGAATTGAACTTAATTACATAATGTGTTAATGAATACATTTATGTAGCCAAGGATCCAGGGGGTCCGGACACCCCCCTTCCCTCCCCGAAATTATTGGACTAATTGGCAGTTGCTCATTTGGCAGTTTATATTGGCTCGTTTTTGTCGATTTTTTTTGTTTAATTCCTTTAATTATGTAACTATGTATTCCAATTTTGGCATTTAAAGTGAGACTTTTCATAACCCTTTGACGTTAGGAAACGTCTTACTTTTCACAACCAGTTACGACAAGTAAAATTTTACGCAACTGGTTTTTTAAAGTTCATTTCATAGTAGGTTATTTAGACAATCATGAAATTGACAAGCTGTGAAAGTCACAAGCTATCACACTATTACAACCTACTGGATTGTTTTAGAACGTATAGGAGTTTTCTTCTCATAAAATATAAAATTGGTCAAAATTAGCAAAAATCTTGTATGAAACACATTCGGAAACACTATTGTGTGTAACTCGCATCCTTTTGTGGAACTCGCTAGCGCTGGTACCGCAGAAATCTGCTCAAAATCGAAATCTGCTCTTACACAAAATAGTACTTTTCCCAACTGGTTACATAAATAGCTATTCCGAACAAATGTCAACAGAATATTAAGAAATTGCTGATTTGATATTTTGATTTCACTCAGTCACGTGCAAATCATAGTATTCGTAGTTTCTTGCAATTAATTTTATAATTATTATTGTTTTTACACCCAATTATGCAGTTCCCCTTACCGAATATTCACCATCTCCTCATGATTTTGGCCACGTTGCCAGACCTCAACCGTGGAGCCCTTTTTTTCGACTTGAAAAGAGTGAAAACTTTATTAAATATAACAGGCAATGAACGAATGAGCAGTCTAGCTCTAATTTCCATAAACAGGGATATTGAAGTTAGTCCTGAATTTTTAAGATCTTATAGCTGGGCTTATGATCCAAGTTTTAGATCTTATGGCTGGGCGGAAATCCATACGAATATTACTTAATATTTTTTTATTTCAGTTGGTTTTGTTTTAATTTTAATTTTTTTTATTTGTAACGTTTATAAAAATATATAAAAACACATTTTATTTTATTTTAATAAACTTATTCGTAATATATAACACGGTTGCTTTTATTTGAAACGTGTAGAATTTCAAGTGTTTTTCATGTGAAAGTCGGTATATTTGTATAAATGGATTTTTTATTGAAGTGCCAGGAAAACGCGTGACCTTGAAAATTTTCAAAATTAGGTCTCACGAGGCAGATCTAATACCCCGGTTGTGATTCTCGGACCCTCCAAATGAAATCCTGGCTACGTTGCTGGTAAATAATATATACGAACGTGCAAATAGTAAATAATTTTTTTTATATGTAAGATCATATATATATGAATACAAAATTTTGAACAAATTAATACCTTAATCATTATCATTGATAAACCGAAAATAATTGTGTTACTAAATAAAAATAATTTTTAATCTAAATCCACCTATACACAAAAATATAAAAAAAAAATTAAAAATGTTGGTGTATTTGATTTATTTTGTTTTAAAAAAAGGTTTTTGAATTTGTAATTTTCCATGTTCCGATAGCAAATTTCACTAGAAAGGTGGAGAATAATAAAAGAACTAAAGATTAAGATAGACCTTAGACCTGATAAGGGAAGAAAACTGAGTAAACCAATATTCCTCCACAATTCTAGAATTAAGTCAAAATAGCTTTTTTTATATTTAAAATTTTATATTTATTGTTCTGTAAATAATGTAATCTCGTATATTGCTTGTTACCTATGAAATTTTCTCCTCAATAAGATATAGCAATAGGATTTGTAAGAAAGTGATTTTTTTTTCTAAATTCGAATTGTAGATTTATTGTTATTAATTTGATGATCGTATTTTTCTAAAAAAATATTTCTATTAGTTTATACGATAAAATTGTGCACCATCTTTTTATTATTTTTGTAACATAAATAATTGTTTTATTTAGTACGATCCGTTATTAAACAGAACGCTTCCTATAAGAAATGTTAAGCTTTCCTTAGAAGGAATAAATGAGTTGAATTGAATATTAAAAAAATATATAAAACTAATGGGCATAATAATATTTGATTACTTTTATATATAAGATCAAACAGTATTTGTTGGTGTAGAGGATTTCGTTTAACGTGTTGAATATTTTATTCAGGTGCTTAGCATTGTTAGAGTGACAGATTCCTTTGTTCAGCGCAAAGTAAGAATTGTATTTGAAAGTTATCCAAATTGTGTTAATAATTTAGGGATCCGGGGAATAGAATGCGGCTAGGTATGACAGCGTCGCGCGGGCTATTTATCAAAACGTGGAAAAAATCCACTTTTCTATTTCGCGGCAAAACGAACTTTATACCTCCATTTTAATACCGCACATGGTGCCGCTATCTTTTCTTGTTCTTGTTTACAGTTGAAGTTAGATTGTATCATTATATCCTGACAGTTTGACTGGTGTTTGCAGGATGAAGAAAAGTGAAGGCGCCGCATGTGATCCTCCGGACTCCGGGGGCCAGACCCGGCCTGATCCCGACACTTTAGACCCCAAATATAACTTTAAAATTGGAATATATGGATGGAGGAAGAAATGTCTGTACATACTTATATTAGTGCTTCTTATTATGGTCATAGTCAATCTGGCCCTTACGCTGTGGGTGCTCAAAGTCATGGAATTTTCGTCTGTAAGTAATTTAATGTAGTACTGATATTTTAGTAGTATTTTAATTGCCAGAGCCGAATAATACTTTGATATATTTGAGAACAAATTGTAATGAATTGCATTCAATTGTGGATATGTTTTCATTTTACATGTTTTTAATTTTGTAAAACCATTTAATAAATTATGAACTCCTTTTGAAATGAACTATTTTAGGTATATATTATTGTTAAATAAAACTATTAGAACTGTTACAACTAGAACTACTTCATAAACACATTATTGTTGTTAATTTTCCACTAAGTTTCATTAGTATATCTCTTTGGGTTTCGGAGATTAATATTATTAGGCAAGGCGGCTAGGCATATTAGGAACAAAATGGGGGTTCAGAGGAAAGTTTTGATTTTCTCACACACCCTCTATGTTTTTGGGTCACTGAACATGAATTTGAAGTTTGCAGGCAAAAATTTGGCCCGGAACTTTGACCTTTTTTTTTGCACTATTTGCCCAAATTTTGGCCCCAATTCAGTTTTTGGCATATCTCAGAAAGAAAGAGTTTTCTCGAAGCGAATATTTCCTACATTTTTCTTTGAATGTTTTTTTGAAAGACTAAACGTTCCACCACTAGAGCGCGTTTATAATGAACTCGTATTTTGTATGGGTTGTCATGATTGGTGAATATAAAGTTATAAATTTCCAAAATCTTCGTGAGACTCATGGTTATAATCCAGTCAGTATAGGACAAAAAAGACGTCTACCTTGCAAAAGGTGGTGAAGTAATAGTTTTTATTATGTTGTTAAAATCTGGGCCTTGACAAAAAATCCAAGTTTTCGAGACTGGGGGGGGGCTCGAGCCGCCACCTTGAATCAAAGGTACAAAAAAAAGGTACAAGTTTTTTGACAATAATTCTGCAAGGGTTGATCTAACGACAAAAATGTAAGAATACAAAGTTACAGAACAAAATTCCCCACCTTTTTTTCCCACCTATTTTTTCTGTAAGCCTAATATGTAACGAGTTACAGCGGCGGAAAGGTAAACATTTTTCCCAAAAAATAGTAAAACTCCATTTTAGACGGTAAATTTAGTAAGAACAAATTAAGTACACTTATTTATAATAAAACTGGATAGGGCTGGAACCTTTGATGTAATGCTAACACTCGAAGTAGTTTCCACAAACACCGAAACACTTTTACTATCGACGCGCGTTTCGTCAACCAAGTTGGCATCATCATCATTTCGTAATTTTTGATCATTCTAGCTCTACCTTAATTAAGGTACTTTGCTGTGGTTGCGGTACTAGTATATCATAACTCTGCTCATTGGCTTGCTGTATTAATTGACATCATCCGGAGACGATTAAAACTAATCTTAAACTAAAAAATCTACCCTATTTATACTATTTTCATGGTGACGTCACTAATAATATCACCGTGAAATTTAAGCGTGACTAATCATGCTTCACTGATCGGTTACTAAGCAACGCGTAAAGCGGGCTATACGGTATAGGTCCCTTGTCACTATTCATACTATTTTTACATTTCATAATTTCTATTCTCTCAAATGCATCCAACTGTCTATTATTGGTCACATTTCTAACTAATCTTAAATTACTAATATCTATTCAATGATCGTTGTCAAAAGCATGTTGTGCAACACTAGACTTATCTGCTCTTCCATATTTTAGATGAGCCATATGCTCTTTAAACCTGGTGTTAATTGATCGTCTCGTTTGTCCAACATATTTTCGATCACAATCATTACAGCTAATTTCGTAAATCCCCGAGCTTTCATTTGGAACAATTTTATCCTTTGGATTGTCTAGGAGTTGCTGTAACTTATCACTCGACGAATGAATTGCTGTTATACCCACATTTCTGAAGACCTTACTCAAACCATGAGTAAACCCGGGTTCGTACGGGATGGGTACATATTTTTGAGTCTCTATATCATTTTTGAAAGGTCGTAGAATAACGAAGTGTGTCCTGAAGTTTACGCTTCCTAATTAGTTTTTCAACTATATCTCTACGATAAACATTAGGTACTCGCATTATAGTGGTTATCTTATTATAATGGTTAGACCTACAAAAAATGTGGGGAATTTTGTATTCTCTAATTTCGTACTCTTACATTTTCCTCGTTAAATCAATCGTTGCAGTTATTTTCAAAAAAGTTATTTTTTGTACCTCAGATTCAAGATGGCGGGTCGAGCGACCCCCCCACAAGGTCGGAAACTTATTACTACACCACCTTTTGCAAGGTAAAACTGCCTGCTGACTGGGCTAGTCGTTATAGTGTTGGAAGGAACACTCGATTGATTGTTTACACGCTTTTATTCAACTTGCTATGTATCTATGTATGTATGTATAAGTGAGTTTGTTTAGGGCAACTCTTGCAGCTATTTGATTATTTCATCAGAGATAACATATTACACTGAAATTAAGATCAATTCATTGCTGACTAGTCAGTCATCTTAAAGGCATTTCATATTTTTCTTGATTTTTCCACAGAGAAAATAAATAAAATTAAGTTGTGGCAAAAAAAATACACCCCAACTTAAGAGAGCTGTAATGGAGGGCTTTCCCTCCATTACATGGAGGGTTTTCCAAAAATAAATATTGTATGAAAGACCCCCTTCAAATCATAAAATCCCTAGTATCTCTGAGGCATTACAAAACATTGTTCCGGATACCAGCACCAAATTTTGCATAGAGCTTGTACACATATTAAGGTTTAAAAACCACCGGGGAGACACTCCCGTGGGGGTTAAGATCACCCCTGTATGACGTCAAGATGGCCAGTCTATTTTATACCGACACATTTAGTAATAGCTCGTATCTTTGTTATTTTTTATCCAATTTTTTGACTTTTGATATGTCATTTTGAAGCTTAAGTAACACCCTTTAAAAAAGGTTAGGTTTCAATTTTTGTATAGGAAGGGTAGTTTTTGAGCTATTCTCCAATGTTCACCAACATATCTGGTAAAGTAAAAAAAAAATTTGCGAAAAATCCGACGAAGAATTTGTCAGGCCTCTTTCGGGCGTATTAACCCTCATCAAGTTGCCATAGGTTGTACCTCTCTGGGAAGCCTACCTGTGATAGGAAAAAAAGTAAACATTCTACTTCCGATTTGCCGCGATTTTTTTCACATTACATTTTATTATGAAATACACGTAATAATTCCTTCTGCACACAGTCATGTATATACGAGGAAAAAATTTTGTGAATGAATCAATTCTTTTCATTCTTTGTAATAAGATACCAAGAAAAGTAACAATGAGGTTATCTGAAGACAACCGTTTATATTTTCAAAAGTCAAACTGATGTAATAGGATTGATATAATGGATTTAAGGTCGTGAACTAAATAACCTTTCTCACCCATCCTAAGTAGTAGTAGTCCTAGGGAATGAAAATAAATGTAGAATTCATAAAGAGCTTATTGATGATTGATCACACAATAGTTATTTAAGTACCAGTGGTATTGTACAAGTAGATATTTATGTACTGAAGGTGACCATCTTACATACTCGTGGGCCTCTCGCCCGAGGGTTTGTACCCGAGGTGCATACAAAACTGCATGTCATACTAATTCGTTACTGCATCCACAATTATAGAGAATAAATCATAAAAATAAATTTGATGTTGCTAGGACAATGCTGTAGGTATTAGTAAAATAAACAAATTTAAATGTTTTTTGTGTCTCCAAGGTGTGTATAAAGTGCACTTTATGGCCTTCGCCGGCGATAAAGAACACTTGATGCCCGTGCGGGCAAATTGTGCACTATTATTAGGTTGGTAACCAAGCAATAAAAACACAATAATAAACTAGTGTGAGATAAACGATATTACTCCACTATTAGGTAAAATTAATATGTAATTGATTATTGATAGAATGATCCTTATACGCCTTAGGGGCGTCAAGAAGTTTTAATTAAGAGCATCACTACATCGACGCAACCGACCATTAATTAAAAGGCCCTTTAAAAAGAATTAATCCGCGATTTTTCCCGATAATAATCATCAACAAGTGAAATAATGAATACATTATTCGCCGGGCATTAACGAGTTTACTGGAACAACTGTTGCGTCTCAATTAAAGGAATTTTAATTACGAAAATTTGAAAAGCTTTTTTACTTGTCTACGCTATATTTACCATCTTTATTTCAAGACCTCAGGACATAATTACCACATAAAATCCGGGATTCATTTTCAAGGAGAAGAAGGCGCGTTATTTTTATTATTTCGACCCGTCTTTGCCATTGAACTTTAAAAAGCGACTATATAATAATTTTTTAATATGATTAAGGAAAACCTCAGCAAAGGAACATAATGGAGATACAATTTATACGCTGTCAGAATGAAACTTAATTAACTTAGTACCTAAAATGTATTCAATTATAAATTTAAGAAAGTATAAATGAAGTGTGTCCCGCTATTTTTATAGTCTGTTCTAAGATTGTTATTTTTAGGAAGGTATGGGCCATCTGAAAATCGTTACTGGAGGACTCAGACTAGAAGGAAGAGCCTTCGTACTGGATAGTTTAATAGCTAGTAGTATAAAGTCAAGAACTGGCCAACCAATCGTAGTGGAGTCTAGTAAAAACTTAACCCTAAGGTCCAGACACAAAAACGGAAGTATAAGTAGCTGGATTTTTTTAGGTAAGTATATACAGGGTGCAGCACAAATAATTCTACACAGAGCAAGAGTGGATTTATCGTATAGAACTAATGTGATCTAATAAAATTTGCCTTATAGGTACAAAAAGTTAATACTAACCGAGGGGGTGTCAGAGTTTTTTCTAATTTTTTCGCATAACTATTGAACACTATTTTTAATGTAGGCACGATTTCTGTTTTACAGATTACCAGTAACTGGTACAGGGCTCTAAAGGAACAGAACTTGTTTGGGCCTCCACGCAATTTTTTTCACGTCACGAGAAGGGTTGTCTTCTAAATGTTGATACGAGCAACCGTTTGCAATATATTTGCCTTCAAAATTTCTTTCTTTTAAATTACGTAAGTTTTTCGAATCATATATCTGGTTTTCGCAAAGGGTATAGTACGACAAGCTCATTGCTTAAAGTAGTAGATGATATTGTTCAGTCATCAGACAATAATGACATTACTATATTAGTATTACTAGATTATAGTAAAGCATTTGATCGTATAGATCAACGGCTCCTGCTGGCAATATTACATTACTTTGGATTTAGTCCAAAATAAATTGAGTTAATGAAACAATATATTACTGGCAGATGTCAAAAAGTTACTGTTAATAATAAAAACTCAAATATATTACAAGAAAGTAAGGATTACAAGTAAGCCACAAGGATCGATATTGGGCCCTCTCATCTTTATTTTATACACAGCTGAGTTTCAAAATGCTCTCAAGACTTGCAAATCACATTTTTATGTTGATGATAGCTGTATTATTCATTTAAAGAAGATGATATTGAAAATGCTTGTAACCGAATTAATCGAGATTTATCATCACTCATTGAGTTATCAAATGATTTTGTTTATCAATAAATTTATCGAAATCCAAAGTAATGATATTTAGTAGAAAACAAGCAAGAGAAAGGTGTGTGGAACGGGTTGATATTAATATAAAAAACGACCACCTTGAAGTAATAAACGTATTAAAAAATCTAGGTCTATATTTAGACTCAAAATTAAAATTTACAGAACATATTAACCATATTATTAAGAAATATTTTGCTAATCTAAAATTAATTTATGCAAGTAAGGATATGTTAACAAAGAAAACAAAAAGGTTGTTATGTGAAGCTCTTGTGCTGTTACATATAAATGATGCCTCAATTGTATATTACCCTTTCCTACGCCAAGTCGATGCCCAGCGATTACAACGGTTACAACATAGTTGCATTAGACTAATTTGTGGAATTATAAAATACGAATCGGTGTCCTCGAGTCTGAGGGAAACTGGTTGGCTTAATATCAAAACTAGAAACTTTTTCCACAGCTGTTGCTTTTTTCCAAAATGCTATTAACTCAGTTACTCATCCCCTTACTTGTACAATAAAATTACCTACAGAACAGATAGATGTGCATAACATTAATATAAGGCACAAATCAACGCTTACCATCCTAAAGCACAAAACTAGCGAATTTCGTTCTGGATTCTCATATCGCATAGCTTCTCTTTACAACTCCATTTCTGATGATCTCAAGATACTGCCATACACAAGTTTTAAGATACGCCTTTAAAAAATGCCTTTTACAAAACATAATACGTAATATATAATTTAACTTAAAGTTTTATCATAAAAGTTGTTGCTGCGTCTAAAATGATTAAATTAACTAATTGCTTATATATTAACCTCTAACTAAATTAATTATGTCTAGGTTGCATGAATACATTCTCTTTTTCTGGGTTGAGTGGAAGAACAGAGAACTTTTAAGATTCTCTGAACTCTGCCCTTTATATCCCAATTGTATATAATTATAATAAATTAAATCACTTATATAATTTGGGTTATAACAAAAACGATTATTATACGAGTATAGCTCAATCAAATTAGGATTTGACACGGATAAGTTTGTATAGCGATTTTCACTAGCGATTCATTGGCACCAGGCAGTCTACAGTTCGGTTTTAGTGCTTCTCACCCCCTTGCTTCAGCCGCCATCTTGAATTTAAGGGTGAAGTTTTATTTGTTGAATATCTGGTTTATTTTAAATTTCACACGAAAAATTATAATGACCAAAGTACCCCTAGACCAAATCTCGTGTCCATATTAAAATGATTAATAATTTTTTTTAACTTTGACACCCTGTATTTCAGTCAATATCAGCTTTTGGTATAAGGTAGGGGTGTCTTGCCTCAGTATAGAGAAAAATATAGGCAGTATAGGCTCTCTGTGAATTTTGCTAAAATTTTAGTATGTTGTATCTTCCCAACGTAATTCTATGAATAGTTTTTGAGATACAGGTTGTTAAAGATAAAAAGTGGTTTAAGTAGTGGTAACGCAACAGTAAAATCAATTCTGATGTTACACTTAATGACACTTCTTTTGCGGTCTATATTTTACAACATTTACGTTATGAAGTATAATTGCAAGTGAGATAATTGTGCGTTATTTAGTATGGTACACCGCACATCGAAGGGCCGCAAGGTCCGACATATTATTATCGAAACCAGTGTTCCCATTCTTGACAGGCTGTAGTGATATTGTTACTGAATTAAACCGGGTTGAAGACGTGCCAAGAAAATTCCATATTAACATCTTCAAGATGTTACTTTATTATTAGTGACTGTAAAATAACTGCTTAATGAGCTAGTACGCAGTTAAAATTACTGTAAGTGCTGCTTATACGTTCGCTAATATTAATAGAAAGTACTAATGTAGCATACAATGGGTTTGGGGCGTTTATTATTGTTTTGTCAATTGGTTTAATGGCATTTTCATAACGTAGCTTGTAATCGGTGGTGCGCAAAATTCCACAGAGGCAAAGCGACTTCCATTATAGACTGTGGCTATAAGAACCGATTTAGAAACCGTCTTCTCGAGATTGATAAACGTTAGAATCATAATGCTGCATATCATTAAAATTTCTTTGTAAGACACAAAAAAAAGTAAACAGTCTCAAATTCAGTCTTCAAATTGACAAGGGAGGTGAAATTTCACATCCTCTGCCGATTAATTAATTCAAAAATAGTGACACGATTTTTGCTGATATCCGTATTCTGAATTCGGATATTAAAAATCTCTTAAAATATACAGGGTGTAAAATAACACTATATATTTTTTAAATACCCTTACAAAGGTACACCCCATATATTTTAAGATCAAAAAAATTTCCTTAATTTTCTGAGCTCAAAAATATATAATTGTTATATAATCACTTCACCTATTGGTGAGTTATTACAAAAAACTGATCACATCACGGGTGTCAAGTATAAAATAAAAAATATATCAACAAGACACCGCTAGAATATTGAGACAATAAATAATAAATAACAATAATAGTAACGAGTAATAATAATTAATCTTAATGATACACAAATCGTAATGAGAGGAGTAACGCGAATTTAACACACATAACATTCTGTATTTAAGCAGTGGCGGCTCCTCGGGGTAGGCAATCGCCTCAATTCGATGTTCCGCACGTCAGATAGGTACATTGAATGAGAAGTAGGGCGCTGCCGTGTGGTAAAATTATTCAACATAGCCTTCGTCTATGAACGGATCAGTTTGAGTTCGGTAGCTGAAGCTCTCGCGTTTTACTTGCTAGACAACAAATGAATCTCTGCTTTGTGTTTTATTTCATTATTCGGAAATTTATAATATCGAAAACTATAATAAAGTGTATTGTATGTTCATATTATTAACTTTTTGCCGCAGTTATTCTTATTCATAGTTATTATAGTCGCGCGCTAACTGTCCACGCACTAATATGTAATTAGTGTGTGGACAGTTTGGGCGCGGGAACGGCAGAGCGTGGGTTGTGGTGGATAGCTGTACTAGGCTAGGATGACGAGCATGGATATCTAAATATTTTTATGTACGTATTTTTATGTATTTTTTTGTAAGTTTTTTATTTATTTTTATTTTCATAGGTACAGTGTGCCGTTCAATTGAAAGTAAACGACTCTTATGAGAAATTTTGGAAATTTTCCCATTGTGAAGCAGGCGTTTGTAAACAGATCACATTCAAAATTATTTTAGGTTGAAGTATCTGTCAGTTATAGGGTGACAGCATTTTATATACAGTATTTATTAAGGAAAATCTATATGGTAAGGACGTCTCTTGTAAAAAAATCCATTAAATTAACAAACTAACTGAGAACTTAAGAAAATTACTATGAATTAATATTTGGTCCAAGCACCATTCGCGTTTATAACTTTTTGAAGCCTATTTCTCATAGACAATATTAGTATCCTGGTGTAATCCTCGCCAATATTTTCCCAGGCATTTTCAATCGCCAACCACAGTTCTTCTACGTTCGCTGGTCGGAAATTTCTGTTATACATGTCTTTTTCCATTTGTGCCCATATATTTTCTATCGGATTTAAATCCGGCGACTTAGAGGGCCAAGGCAGAGTGTTAATATGGTTTGTATTCAGCCATTCAGTAACAACTCGTGATTTGTGAATATAGGAATTATCCTGAAATATAAATTTAATTGAAATATGGAAAAAGGAAAGAGGAAATAAAAATATTTTCCTGCTGGAAAGTTCTCGGCATATACAATGGAAACTTAAGGTAACATAACATATTCCAAAATGCGAGTGTCGCTTTGACCAGTTAAACGCTCTCTGATTCTCCAAGTAACACCTGCTCCTTGGCAACATATCCATGCCCACATGTTGATAGAGAAGCGACCACTACGAGCTGTAGGATTTATATAGCGTTCTTCATATCGACAATTTCTTGGGCGGTATACACGCATAGAGCCATCATAGCAGGATTGAAAAACTTTTTCGTCTGAAAAAAATGTGTTGTCCCAAAACTCCTGTGACACACCGACAAATTGGTTGACAAAATTTAACCTCTGCTCCTTATGCCGTGGCAACAGAGCAACTTTATTTGCAGCCGAAAAATTTTTCGGCTCAGATGCTCTGATACGTCGTCTTGCGGTTTCCACCGAAGCAGGAAAATTTGTTAAGAAGTAGGCAGTCACTGCTGTATCAAAAGGATTCTGTCGGAGGTGGTCAAGGACGAGTTCGTCTTCCTCCATAATACTGAATTTCTGACGGCCCCCTCTATGGACGTACTCAACAGTTACTTCTGCATGCCATTTTTGCTTAATTTTGTAAATGCAACCTTTACTCACATTCAAAATATCTGCAACTGCTTGCATTGGCCATCCGTTCTGCAGTAACATCACAGCTCTCATTTTTTGCGGTTCAGTTAAGCGCGGCATAATAATAATAATTATTATTATAAGGAAAACTTCAAAATATAGAATAGTTATTAGTAAACTGACAAATAAAATTGACAATCAAGTTTTGATTACCTGAAAGCCTGTTTCACAGTAATTAAAAAAATCGTTTACTTTCAATTGAACGGCACTGTACCTATCTTTTATTTAATAAATTTAATTAGTATTTAAAAAAATGGATAATTCTGTTTACGATATAATCTGTTCCTTACTGGAAACTCCTTCTAAATCTAAAGACACAGACCGACAGGAAATTTTAATCAAAGGCCGTCCCACACCACCTGTCAATATTTTAAATTATTATATTATTCCCTGTCAGATTCATACAAATTTAAAGAATACCGTAGAGACGTTCCACATGATTTAGTTACAAACTTTTATAAAAATATTTTGGTAAAAAAAATTACTAATGAGTTAGGGGTTGTCGGTATATCACGATTTAAAATTTGAAAAATTAAACGTTGAGTCAATATTAAAAATTTTTGTGAATGATGATTTTCAAGAAATATTTCGCGAGGCTATTGTGTTTTCTGTTTTACTTGCTACAATTCCCGCAACAAGTAACTCGGTTGAGAGACATTTATCGTGTTTAAAGCGCAGTAAAACGTACAGAAGAAATTCAATGAAATTTTACGCCCACCTAATCATCTGTTTAAGTTCCCTATACTCGTATTACAAACATATTTTTTCTTTTATATTTTTCTTTTGCAGTTCGAATAAAAAAATTAAAAATTATTTGTAAGGATAAAGATAATTATGGATGTGTAAAAACCAATTTTTTAAGAAAAATATTCAGCACAACGATTTTCTAACTTTTCATTTTAAGCGTTAGAAAATTGAAAACCTGGAAAAATGTATTCAAAATTTAAAATTTAACCAGTCACCAGTCAGAAAAGTCGATACTATTAATCGCCAGTAAGTTCATTTAGTTAAAAATTAAATATTGCCGTTCTTTCAACAAACACTAAGGAATCGTTTCAAAAACAGTCAGAGCAAGTTCAGCAAGTTATATATTTATCAGACAGAAAGTTTCCGGATCCGCGAGTATTCAGCAACACTTATCGCCGAATGGCTGAAACACGTATTCTACATCACCATGAGCCTTCCTCAGGACCAGCACGCCATTACCCCGAAGTTAACGAAAATATTCTGGCCGTATTTGCTGCAGATCCCGCAACAAGCGCTAGAGAAGTTGCACAGCAACTCGTATTTGCAAGACCTGGTCAGCGATGAATACAGAAAATAAACATCCTTATAATTATACTTCAGTTAGAACCTCGAAGAGGTCGGTCCTATACAAAGAATAGCGTTTTACTGCTTTTTATTGAAATCTGATATTGAAGTCCCCATTACTTGAAATATATTCTATGGACGGATGAATCAAAATTCTCCCGTAAAGGCATTACCAATTTTCAGAATCTTTATTATTAGGCACATGAAATGACAAAACAAACTTGGTTTCAGAATAAGTTTAGCGTCAATGTTTGGATGGGTGTCATTGCTGGAATTGCCGTTGGGCTTCATCACCTACCAGATAACCTGAATAAAGACGCTTATCTGAATATCTTGCAAAACACTCTTCCTTCGCTCCTGTAAGTTTTGCAATTGAACCTCCGCCTCTGATGTATCGTTTTCCAGAACGACGGATGCCCAGCTCACTACCTCACTACCGCCTGACAGTTCGGCAATTCTTTAGATAGAACATTTCTCTATCGGGGCCACCTGTCGGTCGAGTTCACGCCGATAGTGGACCTCTTTCTTCTGTGGCCTGCAAAGTCCCCATATTTAACGCAACCTGAACTACTTCGTATACAATGTGTCCCACGGTGACGAGACATTAGACGTATTTCAGAGACTACTTCGATTTTAATTTTGAAAATTTGGGCAATACTGTTTTCGGGTATGTACTTCTCAACTAAAATAATGGTGTCCACCTAATGCTTCCGGTTATACCGGAAGTTGACGTTATCTTCGTAATTTTAAATGGCCTGCATATTATTGAAATTTTGGATACTACGTCACTTTTTAGGTGAACTTTAAAAAAGGGTTTCTATTTTTAAAGTCTACTTACCGTTTTTGATATATTTCTAAATTTCTAAGACTTTCTAAATTTATTATTTATCCATGGAGAGTGTCATAAGATAATAAATAGGATTTACATAGCACAATTAAGAAATAGGGAACTCGGTGACTGGTAAAACTGAACGGTGACTGAACGAAACGATGTATGATAATGCCACTTAAAGAGGATAACTAACACTAAAAGAGGTTTTAAAAGCGATTGTAATATTTAGATCACATTTTTTTAAATTTATGCGACACAATCGGCACTTTCAATTACCATTATAATTATTTTCTAATAAATATTATTTTATTATTTTTATAGGCGACAGGACCATATAATTTTTTTTAGTTTCAAGTTTATGTATTTCGGATAAGGCAAAAAAATTTCAGAATATTAAAAGTTGAATTTAGTGCGTAATACTTGCATAAATGAAATTTTTTCTTTTTTTAAAAAACACAAAAGTGGCAGTATAAAAAACGGTAGCATTTTCCATATAAAGTATGTTTAGTTTATATGAATGCCAAATGACCTCCTCGTTCTAGGTCAACATCGCCTTATCAAACACCCTGTATAACGATTATATTTTTGGATTCAAAAATTAAAGACAATTTTTTATCTGAAAATATACGGGGTGTTCCATTTATGAGAATCTTGTTTTATTTGCCGCTGTGTATTCCATTAGATTTATATTAAAAATCACATTTTCAGTATAAAAAAACGTCAATAATCGTGTCTATAAAATCGGCATAAAAGGGTTATCAATTTTGAGAGACTTACCCCTGTACAGGGTGCTCGGTTTAAAATATCAAACATGATGGTAATTCCAGGCCTAGAAACCGATCCCTCCTATTACGCCTAATATATAACAAAACAATGCCCATTTTAAGGCCCGCACGGCATGATGTATTTTAATAGTGTAATGTAGTCTGTCAAACTCCGAATTTATAAACCGGACCTCTCCGCCATTTTATTAAAAGTTTCAACAAACTTTCTAACAAAGCCCCGTTTATTTCAGGAAATGACCGATTTGAGTGCCTAACAAACAATTTTAAAATTATGGACGACCGAGGAGTTCTGCTATTTTCCGCGGACTTAAATGAAGTCGTAGTTGGGGCTGAAAGCCTTCGGGTCACCGGAGAAGGAGGCACCAGCTTTAGCGGGTCAGTGCAGACCTCGCTGGTCCGGGCGGAGTCCGGACACGAATTGAGGTAAGCCTTCCATATTTTTCTGTACATTTTGCACTGGTTTATGTCATTTTTGATTGTAGCTCGCAAAGAAAATTAAATAGGTAATAATTTATTATATTCTTTCAAGAACTGTAATCTATGGAAGTTTATAAAATAGTACTTTTTCCAAGACTTTTTCTCACTATTGAAAATTGCTGACAACTAGTGACACAAATTAGGTTATCTACGTCGCGTCGTGTGAAAATATAACTAGAAGAATATCAACTAATATAAATAAACAGCAATATAAATAAAACACTGGCTTTGTAATAAATATATAATGAACTTCGATTTTAAGAACAAAATGCATAGGAATTCTCATATAATGATAACCATTTTCCAGATTATATTATGAGATAATTAAATACAGTTACTCTACGTCGAATTTCTCCACGTTAATTTTGGTGGCTGGACTAGAAAAAAATCTCAACAGAGCTTAGTCATAATCATCCGGTGCTATAACATCCGTGAATCGCCTTCATTCTAAACTTGACTATAAACTGTTGGCCCCGTATTCCGAGGATCGTGCATTCGATTCCTGCCCAGTCCAACATTTACTTACTGATATCTGCAATATTGGATACATATAGATATTTGTATTTAAATAAGTACACCTGATGAAAATAATTCGTAACAACAGTTAATTAAACGATTTTGTCGAGAATTTTAAGTGGTTAACATCGAAACCGAACATCAAACATCGTAATATATCAAAATACTAAGTTCACCCATTACTGACACTAGATGTAACTTAACGGATTATTCACGTAGCGAATATTCCTTAGTTATGTTCATTTATTATTACGTATATGGTCAGTGGTCACGACAGATACTTTTTGCAGCATACTTTATTCACTTCTTTGATTTTGTAGGTAATATAGAAAAACTAGTAAAAAAATTTTCCATAAAAGTAGGTATTTATATTAATATTATTATGTTATTATGAGCACCACCCGCTTAAATGAAAGGCTGCCGCTCCTGCAATTGCTTCTTGTGATTGTCTCGTCTTGCTTTCTACTACCTACTCAAACAGTCTCAAACGTGTTTTGTGTGAAGCATATGTGTATTGTTACATTGTATAAGATGAGACAAGGATATATTGTATTTATATTAATAAATTTATGAAATGTAAATACTGTAAATGACCTCATTGTTAAAGTTTCTCAAGGGCCGTAGCTGCAGCTATTGCAACTTATAAGCAGCAGTACCTCTTGCAGATAATCGGCTGGGAGAATTTAGAATAAAAGTAAGAAAACCGTTAATCGGCAATGTAGCAAAAGAAATAATGCATCCCAAAGTCGTAAAACACGCCAGAGCTGCTGTATATTGAACGGTTTAATAGAGGGGTAACAGATTGTAGGTACGCCAAGACGGTAGTTTTGCACGCCAAGTCTCTATTTATAATCATAAAATTTATAAGAAGGCTAAATTAATATGCACAAGAAGTTTTGAGGAGCAGATGGTGTCATAATTATTACTTACACCACTAACTAGCGATCGCGCACTGGCTATATTGAACGGGATCGCGACAGGATTAGGATCTCTATCGACATATTATGTCTATTGAATCACTACACACCCGAAAAACTTTAAAGATATTAGTTTAGGTGATAAGATTTAGATTAAACTTAACTAACAAGTACGTGCACAAAAAAGAACAATATATATAAAATATGTCGGTACGCCTAAAAATTATAACTTTTTGTCATATACCGAACATATATCGAAAATTGAATCGATTTCAAAATGTAAACACTTTATAGCGTTCGTTATGACGAACAACTCCCTATAACATAGAAATTTGTTCAATTTGGTTGGTTTACCTCAAAACTACACATTAATACACTCTTTATAGCGCAACAGCCGTTCTCTATTACGAAGAAATATGTTCATATTTAGACGTCGACTAATATTTACACACATATTTAACAGTGTAATTGTTTTTATAATCAGCTTACAAAAGGTTCCGAGTAAATCTTTGAGGTGCCTGCGGTCGTAAACAGCCGCCTTGCTTTTGTTATTGTTATGTAATTGCCTCGAACACATGTTCGACATTACTCATGGATTACATTTTCTCTAGGAAATTTTGGTCTCAGTTTTTGACGCTCTCAGCTTCGGAGCGGAGGCTCTATCTATCTCGAGCGCCACTGTTTATTTAGAGTGCAGACAGACCACTTTTCCCTACAGGAAGTTCTGTAAGGGCCACGAATAACTTCTAGGGGAACTTCTGGAGAAGGGCGGTAATTCCAGGGGTCACGTGGTACACAAATAGGCCTAGTATTACCCTATCTTAAGAAATACACAGATTTAATGTTATTTCCCTTTCTACAGGGGTCTTCGTGGGAGTTCGGCGCACGTTGTGCTCTATGATAATATTTCTAGCTTTGGGTGTGACTGCTTGGGGTGACGGCTACGCGGATTCCTGGTATGGGAAAAACTATTTACAGCGACGCGGTGCCCACAAGGGGTTTGTTTGCGACTTGTCTATAAGCAGAACTGAAAATGACATGTACAATTTCACGACAATGCATACCTAAAAAGAAACAAAATTTTTCGAGGTATATTAACGTTATTAGTATTTACTGATTAATTTAAGGGATTTCAATTCTTAAATATTATGATTCTAGGATATTGAGAGGGAAATTATTTCTACTTACAAACCAGCCATGCCACTTTGAAACTGTCAAGATGGCCAGTAAGAGAAAAGCGTTATGTGTTCACGAAAAGTTTGTTTGATACGTGCGATAGAAAAGGGAGAAAAGAAAAGTGATGTTGGAAGACGTTTAGGGTTAAGTCCATCTACTGTTGCTACCATTTGGAAAACCAAAGAAGCAACTTTACAGGCGGAACTGCGGGGAGTGTCCACTAAAAAATTAAGGAAGCCAATATTCGCAGATTTAGATCAAGCAATGTTGTCGTGGTTTAACAATCAGCGCCAGAATAATTATAGAATAATTCAAGATGGCACCCGACAAGACTTTTAAATTCAAAGGAGAAAAATGGTGTGGGAGGAAAACTATCTCAACAGCGAATTACCATTCTAGTAGCTGCCAATATGAGTGGAACAGAAAGAGAAAGCTCTTGGTTATATAGGCAAATAAAAAAACCTCGGTAAGGAACATAAAACAGTTATATATAAAAAGCAAACAAGTCAGCTTGGATGACATCGCAGTTCTTTGAAGGGGAAGTGAGAAAATTGGATGCAAAATTAAAGGGACGGAAAGTTTTAATTCTAGTAGACAATAGTCTTGATCATCCTTTTATAACCAATATTCGAAACATAGAGTTAGCATTTTTCCCAGCTAATACTAATAATGGACCTTATCGAAACTGACGGCAATACCTCGGTCAATATGCTACAAGCAGTGAACTTCTTATCGAAAGCTCAGAAAGAGGTAACAGCAGCAACTACACAGCATTATTTTCGTCACGTGGGACTATGTAATAGTCAGACAGTAGAAAGAGGGCAATTTGATAGGACAATCTACAACTGAGTGACTGTATTAAACAGTTCAGCATACAACCGAATCATTTCAACGAAGATCTGCAAACATACGAAAAGGAGCAACAAAATGAAGATGATCAAGTGGACGATTCTGAACATCACCAACGATTCAACAAGCACTTGATGCCGCCAAACTTCAAAAATTCCAGCAAAAATTCTTATTGTTTAATAAAGATGATTCCACCACATCCCAAGACATGCATAAAATACTTAAGAAAATACAAAACCAATATTGGCATAGCAAAAAATGTCAAGCAAGTTAAAAGACTATATGTGTTTGGAATAATTTAATTAGGTACCTATTGAAAGAAATAAAATTAGAAATTATTGTAATTGGTGAAATTTGGTTATTTTTCCTTCTTCCCTCTATATAACGAAAACTCTTTATAACGAAAAAACATGCTCGGTCCTTTGAGATTCGTTGCGTCCTTTGAAATTCGTTTTAAAGATTTTATACTATATAGAGGTCGTGGATCTGCCCCTGCCATGAATATCTGTTCATACTTTGTAAGAATCATTTATCTATTGGAAATTAAGTTTTTATATATCCTTGAAAAACTGTAGGCATATCGAACCACAGAAAATAAAATATTAAGTAGCAGTATTATAATAGTTATTAAATAGAATACCCGCTGTAATATTGTATTAATTATACTTATAAAATAAATACTAAAATAATAATTTAGTTGTAATCGTAGATATTTTGTTCTTAATTTTCCTTTGTTATCCTTCCTTATCTCACCCATAATATTTAATTAAAATTCAATTAAGTAGTGCAACATATCAACCAAATTGGTGGGTACTTTGGGTAACTGCGTTGGGTAAAATTACCTAATATACAATATTACTGTTGTTTTAATAAATAATACAGTCCCCTGCGTAAATAAAATAAGTATAATATATATTCAAATTATGTCGACGGCATTGTTGATACTGCCTTCTTTTGTCAGTGATGACGTGCAACGGTTTTGTTTTGAATTAGCTATACCTTGTCTGATACAAAAATTTTTCTAAATAATATGCCATTTTTCGTAAATTCGAAATTTTCTGTTATTTTATACTTCACGCCGCGCCGCGCCGTGCCGAGATGTGCTATACCCCCATGCGGTGGGGCATTCAATATAGTTCAACATCAGATGTTTTCAACCGTTCTTCCAATTAAATTCATTTTTCGTCCCGTTATGATCGAGCTTTGATCGGCTGATATAGAACCCTTAAAATTTACCATGTGCAAAAATTACAAATATTTCTTTTATATTTCTTCTTGATTTTTTCTTAATATATCTCGGTATTTATTTTATATTATTTATTATATTTTATTAATCCGCTATTTTGTTTTTAGGTTAGAGTCGCCTACTAGGACGCTGGGCATCAAGGCGCCCAAGGGTATTCACATGGAGTCCCGGGGAGGCAAGATAAAAGCAATCGCTTTAAACGACATAACCTTCAAGTCTGAAGTGGGGGCGCTTAGGTTGGAAACTAGTTCCATAATGATGCCTCTAATCCCCATAGCCAATGTATCAAGTAGGCCGGCCGTTTCGAAATCTCACGACGTGTTCCAATTGTGCGTTTGCGAGAGCGGCAAACTCTTCCTTGCTTCTCCCCATACGGTGTGTGCTTCGGAAAATGATGGCAGGGTATGCCGATAATCGAGTGAATGGGTATGTGTGGGCAATAACAAGTCTGTCAGATTATGCATGCACTTTTTTATTCATTAATGTTAAACAATCATATACGGGTGTATAGTCGTCTACAGATGTTTATTTACAGTCAGAATGATAAGCTTGTGAGGGTAAATTTCGTTAGACGACTTTACCTGTAGGTACGGTACCTAGCTATATATCCCTGGGTAACTTTGACGCAACGAACAAATATCATGGGTTATATGGGTCAGCGAAGTACCTATTACTATATTGTTACAAATACAATATATTAGTTAAAACAATTGCGGTATAGTAAATAAAAGATACCTATAAACTATATGAATAAGAAAGTGACATGTTCTGACTTGTTCATAAGTAATGTTTGTATAAAATATATAAATGCCAATGTTAATACTGTATATATTTTGTAAATGATTAGGATGGTCATAATAGCTACATATCTAACGTAGATATATATATATATATATATATATATATATATATATATATATATATATATATATATATATATATATATATATATATATATATATATATATATATATATATATATATATATATATATATATATATATACTCACCCTGTATATATATATATATATATATATATATATATATATATATATATATATATATATATATATATATATATACAGGGTGAGTCAGTTTTTTGTAGACAAACTTTAACAGGGGATAGAACGCACGTTTTTTAAAAGAAAAGTGCCTATAAATATATGGCCGATCTAGCTTCCTAAGGAAGATACAAGGTGTTAAAGTTTCATTTTTTTTACATTAACGTGTAATATTTTCTGAACGGAATGATATATTCACTAAATATTTTACACATATCTTAACCTGCATAGGATCAACATATTGTATTATTCCTGTCGAAAATACTATAGTGGATGTTACGTTTTTCGGGTACTTCGGATATTCTGCATAATGGAACTTTTTTTTCGTACGCCACTGACATTATCTGATACATATTTCTAAAATAACGGCCCCTTAGTAACAATTTTGATCTCTTGTAATTTTGCTCTAACTACGACGGTTTTAGAGATATTGGCCGTTGTTTCTCTAACAGTGTAATGTCGTTATTATATTTTTTTTCTCGAATTTTCTTTATGACTTATAAACGAACGCTTAGATTTTTTCATGTTTGGGGGATAATGCCTATTAATTAAGGCGCATAAAACAAGCGGTAAGAATGTTCAAAAACTTGCACAGTGGCGGGGTGGAAGGGGTGCTCCACCCCTTTCGTAAACAGAACATCTACGCCAAAGACTATTTGAAAAAAAACTGTTATTTTCATTATCTACATACAGTTTAACATAAAATAATGTCCCTTCTTCTGTTTCGAAATTCCTGTGCGGTTCCTAGTTATTTTGATTTTTAGTGTTTGATGTGGTACTAAATTAAGTAATTTATTTATTAGCAATAATAATTATCGGCTAAATATTTAATTCTTTCAACGAAACCTACCTAAATCTCTTATTCTTTATCTTTTTCCAATGTAGTCAAAATAAATATTTGTTATATCAAGCCTTACTCAAATACAATACTTTTATATGTTGAAATCTGTTAAATTACAAATGTACTTACAATACAATAGATTATTGTGCAGTTGCCAAAAGTCTTAAAAATTTCCTTTAAGTTTTATTAAACTTGTGCATGTACCAATTTCTGTTTCAATTTTTGTTGTTGTTTGCTAAATAATTTCCATTTAAAACTAGCGTATTTGTAACTGTACGTAATAATTGCAACAAAATATTATACTCCTTGGAAAACAAGTAAGCATTAGGTCATATTTTGAAACGACAGTTTGACGTATTACAAGTTTATCTACAAACAATTTTGCTTCATCTTGAATATTTTCACTGTTATTAATTATTATTTTTAAGATTAAAAAGTTATTTTATGTGATTTGCCAGATTTTAATTAGTGTAACATGCCGTTTACATTTACAAATAGCGAACAAGCCGACATTCATTTTATTTATGGGTTCGCAAATGGGAATTCAAGATACGCAGCTAGGGAGTATCGAAGAAGATTTCAAAATAGACGACAACCTCATCATTCCGTTTTTGTGAGTATCCACCGTCGATTTGTTAACCAGGGTTTGAAAAATGTACCCGGGGGCCGACAGAACAACCGTGGACGAAATAGAGACCGTATATTGCGGGAATTTAATAGGAACCCAACGACAAGTACTCGACGTGCTGCTATTGCTCTTGGTATTTCCCAAAGTAAAATTTCCCGGGTTTTAAAACGGGATCACAGACGCCCATATCATTTTCAACCTGTTCAATGTTTATGTCCAGGTGACGCTGAACGAAGACTTACTTATTGTAGGTGGGTTCTTAACTCCATTCAAAATAATAGGGATTTCTTATCCAATATACTGTGGACTGATGAATCTTGTTTTACTCGTCGTGGTATAGTAAATTTTCACAATCTGCATGTATGGGCACATGAAAACCCACATGCCATTCGACCACGAAGTTTTCAACATGAATTTAGTACAAATGTCTGGATTGGAATTTACGGCAACCACGTGTTTGGACCTTATTTCTTGCCACAACGTGTAAATTCAGAAAATTTCCTACAATTTTTAGAAGAACACCATGGTAATATATGGGAAGTCATTCCTTTGAATTTAAGAAGACAGTCTTGGATTCAACTTGATGGGTGCCCGGCCCATTATGGCAGAAATGTAAGAAATTGGCTAAACAATAACTATCCAGGGAGGTGGATAGGTCGTGGAGGTCCAGTGGCGTGGCCTCCCAGATCCCCCGATTTAACACCACTTGACTTTTTTGTGTGGGGATTCATTAAGGAAATAGTGTATACCACTCCGGTTAATACATTTGAGGAACTTCAAAATCGCATTAGAGATGCTTGCAATGAAATAAGGGTGCATCATTTAGTTAACTTAAGACGTTCTATGATACGTCGCAGTGAAATGTGTATTGAGAAGAACGGTTTACATTTTGAACAAAGTATCTAATTTTATGTATGTAGGTACTAGTGTTATTGTTATTAATTCTTGTAATTGTTATTTATAAATCATTATTGCTAACAATTGTTATTTATTCCACAATTATTATTGTTAATTAAATATTGCTATAAATTCAAAAATGTTTATATCTCCATAAACATTAACATCAATGTTCATCTAATGTTTTTTTTGTAATTGTAATTACTTGGAAAGAGATAAAGAGATTTCGGCTTTTTAGAATCCTTAACAAACCATATTTAGGTAGGTTTCGTTGAAAGAATTAAATATTTAGCCGATAATTATTATTGCTAATAAATAAATTACTTAATTTAGTACCACATCAAACACTAAAAATCAAAATAACTAGGAAACGCACAGGAATTTCGAAACAGAAGAAGGGACATTATTTTTGTTAAACTGTATGTAGATAATGAAAATAACAGTTTTTTTAAATAGTCTTTGGCGTAGACGTTCTGTTTACGAAAGGGGTGGAGCACCCCTTCCACCCCGCCACTGTGCAAGTTTTTGAACATTCTTACCGCTTGTTTTATGCGCCTTAATTAATAGGCATTATCCCCCAAACATGAAAAAATCTAAGCGTTCGTTTATAAGTCATAAAGAAAATTCGAGAAAAAAAAATTATAATGACGACATTACACTGTCAGAGAAACAACGGCCAATATCTCGAAAACTGTCATAGTTAGAGCAAAATTACAAGAGATCAAAATTGTTACTAAGGGGCCGTTATTTTAGAAATATGTATCAGATAATGTCAGTGGCGTACGAAAAAAAAGTTCTATTATGCAGAATAGTCGAAGTACCCGAAAAAAGTAACATCCACTATAGTATTTTCGACAGGAACAATACAACATGTTGATCCTCTGCAGGTTAAGATATGTGTAAAATATTTAGTGAATATATCATTCCGTTCAGAAAATATTACACATTAATGTAAAAAAAAATTAAATTTTAACACCCTGTATCTTCCTTAGGAAGCTAGATCGGCCATATATTTATAGGCACTTTTCTTTTTAAAAACGTGCGTTCTATCCCCTGTTAAAGTTTGTCTACAAAAAACTGACTCACCCTGTATATATATATATATATATATATATATATATATATATATATATATATATATATATATATATATATATATGTGTGTGTGTGTGTGTGTGTGTGTGTGTGCGCGCGCATAATAAATAGTGAAAAATGGTATTACATGTTACGTCACATTACTTTTTACTTATAGCAAAAATGATCAACAATAATTGCTTTCTATCTGCGTTAGATGATGTAGGAGTTGTATTGTATACCGCAATAATATTTTATAAAATAGGAACAAATTACAAAATTTACACATTAAGTTTATAATATATTTATTTTTTATTAGAATACGCTATAAGTATAATGTAAGATTTTTAGTAATAAAATTATTATTTACATCAACGCATTTTTTATTAATCCTTGAACAAATATCACAGGCAGCAGAATGACGTCCCATACACGTCGATTTGTGGTGTAACCCGTCATTAATCAACTGTCCACCAAACGGAGAAGTGTTTTAAACGTCTTCTTTCAGTTTTAGTAGCGATGTCGTCTAAGTAATATCTAATGTACATCCGCCGCCTCCCAAAAGCGCACGACTTTCTGTTGCCACAGTAATTTTTCTCATTTTTCGTTAATGTAAATCGGGTTTTGTTCTAAAATTGTTCAGTGACGTGCAATAAGAAAATTCATAATTTGATTATTGGGCAAATGTTTGATAAATAAAAATATTACAAAAAATTGATATTATATATTGCAGAACCGTTAGCTGCTAAGACACTTTTCAATCGCCATGGAATCGACATAATTAATGACCTCATATCGTAACTATCCACAAGTTCTTCCCAAGCATTTTCAACCACCTTCCAAAGCTGATTAGCGTTTTGAGGTCTGAAACGTTGTTTACAAATATCTTTAGTTACTTAACCCCAAACGTTTTAGATAGGATTCAAATCTGGACTTTTTGCGGGTCAACGTAAAAGAATAATATCATTATGACCAATCCAATCTCTTACTATTCGTGCGGTAGGTATGAACTGGGCAATTATCGTATTAACAAAAAATGTAAATAGGTCCAAAAATAAGTATCATTAAAAAATTGTTCACCTGCTGAAAGATAAAATTCCCAGGACAAATGTTACTGTTACTCATAGTAACATGTTACTCATAGTAACTCAAATGTTGTACTCAAATGTTGTGTTACTCATAGTAACATCACATTTTCTAAAATATCTAAATAATTTAGTGCTGTAAATCCGTTATCAATTTTCCATCAAATTTTGGGCCCATGAACACTTATCCATGCCCAAACGTTTATTGAAAAGCGCCCACTGACATTGATGGACTTCGTATATTTTTCCTGGAACCTAGTATTTACGGGTCTATACTCTATAAACACGGAACCGTCTACTGTGACAAGATGGAAATGGTTTTTCATCAGACAAAAACACATTATTCCAAAATTCAATGTTATTATCTGTCAAGTTATTTGCAAACCCCATCCTTCTTTGCTTGTGCTCATTTGAAAGAAAAAATTTAGGGACAGCAACACAGTTCTTTAAATGATACTGTTTTAACCGTTTTTGCACAGTCCTGGCAGACCCCAGAAACAATGTTTCTTCTCGTGCATTAGCTCTTTCGAAAGGATGTTGTTGAGTATATTCAATCAGAGCGTTATCTTGAATTTCATTGGAAACTTTACCCATTCCTATTCTAACTGCCCTTTGTATTCTATGTTCCTGGTCCCATGTCTTTTTAATTTTAATTATGCAGCTTTTCCCAACATTCAAATCAGCGGCTACTTCAGCCAGGGAACAATTTTCTTCAATTTTAGCTATACATATAGCCCTCGCCCTTTGCGCATCATTTAAATGTCTTGGCATTTTCTATTAATATTCTGACAAGTTAATTTATTAATATAACATAATGTTCAGAATTAAATTATTTTCACGTATAAATTGACAAATTATGAGACGACTATGATTCAAAGTCACAATTAAAGTAGAAAATATGCTGTGCACTTTTGGGAGGCGGCGAGTGTACGTCATATAGTGTGAAAAAAATATGTTTTCTACAATCGCCTCAATAGTAGGCTTTTGCGCTTTCAATTCTCAACGCAAAGTACGCCATTTCCGATGATGCCATAATTGTCGCTTTAAAGCGGCAATTGTGTCAATTCCCGCTCGCTTCTTTATTATAAATTCCTTAGCAGGCGCTTGTCAGTCAAAAATGACACAAATGACAGTCAAATAAATTTCTTTCGCAATCGGCAATGCAGTACTTTGCGCTCGTAACACACAAATAACTATTATGGCAAAGTAGTATATAGAACTTTCATATAATTCAAAAAGTACGCTATCATTGCATAATACATATTGTGGAATAATTTTTTTGAATCAAAACTGAAAAACAAAATTCATTGGTTTTCAAAATGAATATTTATATTGTAGGACTATTTGTTATGTATATTGAATATTTAAAATTATCACTATTTGCGCAGTCGCAACACAAGAAGTATTGTGTAATGTGCTGGAGCAGAGAGCGGGAAATGGCGTGCAGGTCATTTTCATCGCACCAATAAATAGAGCTCAGGGCCGGATTTAAGGGGGGCAGGCTGGGCAGCTGCCCGAGGCGTAATGTAATCGTCGTAATTAAATTCTCTACAAATTATAAAGTCTCTCTTAATTTTAAATTTTCCTGTTTTCTTAACCGCTTTTCCGAAAATTGAGAAAACCAATCTATATTATAATGAAAATCTCAGAAATTTTATAGAAACTTAAAAAAATATTTCATTCTTCTCAATTACAATATTTTTAACGTTTTTTACACAATTGTAGAAATTACAATTTTTGGTGTGCCTATTAAGGAAAATGGCTCAATTTAAGGGTGTTAAATTTTTTCAAACAGAGCTTTATTGTTCTTTCACTCTTAGAAATTTCAAAGATCCTATAAAAAATATTTAATTCTTTCTCTGCTAAATTCTAGAAAACTTAAATATTTTTTTTCGACCATTTTTCGACAACTGCCTCACTTTCCGCACAATAATTGTTTGCAAAAATTAAATAGTAACTAATAAAAAGTGACGTGAGAGAAAATATATAACAAATTGATATATCTAGTTACCTAAATCAAGTTTTGTAGATAAAAAAATTAAAAATTCCAATCGAGATATGAAAAAAATAAAGATGACTAATTAACTTAAAAAATCGTATTTATAATCGTACTATATAATAAAACTGCAATAATTTGTAGGTACAATCATCTAAATGAGTATTGATACTAAACAGAAATGAAAAATGCAAATAATTGCGTTGACAACATAGAAAAACACATTAACATAAGCCTCAAAATTCCGGCAGCCATTTTGAGGCGTATGTCAACCAATCAAAATTTGTTGTCATCTGTTGTCGCCACTGTCTTTATAATATAGTCACTGTAGAAAACTGTACACAGTTGCGTCATCTGTTGCAATTTAAGACAAATATGGTAAATCAGTAAAAAGTAAAATCAGTAATCAGTAAAATTTCTCTTATTTGGCAACAAAGACAGAGCCATAAACGAAAGTTTATGACAGAGCTATCACAGTCATAGATAAGACACATCACAGTATGCCTTGTGGTTATGCAGTTGCACCTCAGATTAAGAATACCCAGTAAATTTTCTTATGTTGGAATGGAAGCGACCAATAACAGGTTGTGGGATAATAAACAATCATTGTATGTCATTTCGCGGACGTTTTCTCACTTGCTAGAGATTTTCTTCTGGATTTTTAATCTGAGAGTTGTAGTAGTTGCACAGATATTGTATATATTGCAGTTGCACAGATATTATATATACATTCAGAGACATATTTGTGTCAGTATCTCTGATTTGTGTTCACGCGGTTCACGTTTGTGTGCAGTTATAGTTACGTGTTTTGTGGTAGACAGACAAAAGAGCGAAAAAGCCACAGAAGAGAATTGTTACTTATTCTATATTCTGTGGTCAAACTTTGTTGTCTGCTTTGTAATGGTAACTTTACTGGCAAGTCAACCTGACAGATCGCTGATCGCCAGCCCTCACAGCTCACAACACAACACAAATTTCAATTTGGAACAGCACAGTGCAATGAAACCGTCTATAAAAATATCAGCGTCTGTATTAAAAGTAAGTTGATAACTTCTAAATAGCAGTACGTTATGACACTAAAATGGATTTTTCGTAAGACGTGCAGGTTTGCCTAACATATGTGCCCTTCATTTTCAGAAACTTGTACATACTAAGGAACCATGTTTTGGGAAATTGTACGGCATATCATTTAAAAACACCGTCACTGTAATTGGGCTACAAGTGGATATTCAAGATAGGACAGACTTGCTTTATTCATATCCAGCAAATGTTGAATTGTGTGGTGTTTTTCAAGTTTACAATGAAGATGTCAGCGGAAGTGTAATTAAACAATATGTACATGCAATCGATGTAACAGATAATCTTTTATTTTTGTCTTGTAAATTATTAGGATTGCAAAATGAAATAACACTTAATATTGTTGCAAATGAACAGATAGAAAATATATCTTACATGACCATTGGAGAGCAGGATATCTACTCGCAGTTTGTGCATTTTCGTCTTAAAGGTAAAAGTTTGCTCAAAAATTATTATTGAAACAACTCACATGACTGTTATTTAGGAGAGGTACCATTTAAATGTGATCTTACTGTAAAATCTATAGAAGAAAAATGCCAAAAAATTAGGAAAGTCCTATCATCGGGTATTGTCATATTTACAATCCCTAACACGAATGTGTTTTTGTTGGGATCTCATACTGAGAATGATGTGATTGGTATCAGTGGGCAGCCCAGTGTGGTGGATATATGTGAGGATTCTAATGATGCTAATGAAGGGGCAGTGCGGAAGAATAAATCTAAACATTTTGAGTTACAAATTCTAGACGCTACTATGCTAAAGCGTATAACGAAGGATGGGACAAGTGTTTTTATTAAGGATCATGCACCTTTGTGCGTTTTGGAGAAAAGTAAGTATTTATGGCACTTTAACCATTGAATACAGCATTATTTAATTTTAAGAACCATTGACGGCTCTAAACACAATGGTGAACATCGATTCATTAGCAATGGTCCATCGAGATACAAAGCTGTCTGATTTATATGAAATGCTTTTAAAATGCACCATAAGACATTTGCAACAATTTGAAAGAAATTTAATAAACGACAGTGAAGATTTTAGCCACATCTCCCTTCTTCAAACATTCCATTTTTACCCCGCCGAATGCGGGCATTTTTTAACGATGATGTATCCCAAAGATAAATCTGAGGAAGACTTAAGTAAGTACTAGACATTCGTATTCTATTTTTAGAAATCAAATTTGTTTTTTGTAGAAAAAGTACGGCAGTTATTGCATAGACAGTTGTTGATAGACGTAGTGTCGCCAATGTTCCGTAGGGCGAATCTCTACAAATTTAAGAGTGAAGTAAATAACAGTACGCCATTAATTAACCCTCATGAGGGAGTTAAACCTACGGAAAATAGTAAATATTAGTATTAGTGTATTAGTAGGTGTTTAATATATATGTTGTTTTTTTGAAGGTGGCCAGATTGCTTTGGTACGCGGCAAATATGAGTACTATCACTATTGCCAAAACAAAATGGATGACAATGGGTGGGGCTGTGCATACAGGTCCCTACAAACGCTAGCGTCATGGTATATCTTGCAGGGCTATTCAGAAAGGGAGGTGCCCACTTTTAACGACATACAGAAGTGTCTCGTGGACATAGGCGATAAACCCTGTGGTTTTGTTGGATCGAGACAGTGGATAGGTTCGACAGAAGTTAGTTTTGTCCTAAATACACTATTAGGCATTACATGTAAGATACTATATGTCAGTTCGGGTGAGGAGATGGGCTCTAAGGGGCCGGAATTGGTTGCACACTTTGAGAGTCACGGATCGCCTATAATGATAGGTAAACATTGTGAATTTATAAAATATATTTAGGTACTATCATACGCAGGGATGCCAGATAGTCCAAATGAAAAAGGGGGAAACGTGAATCTGTGACACGTGTTTAAGGCGATAATATTTTGACGCTAAAAATTTGTGTAAAAAAAATGTTTCAAGGACAAACATCTGTAATAAAAATTTCGAAATTGCGACACAAAAAAAATCAATGTTAGTACTAACATAACTAAAATATGGACAGCCATAGAGCAAAGAAAATACAAGCATAATCAACAGGCAGATAAAGTACCCACAAGGGTAGAATCACAGGGGAAAACGGTCCTATAATGTATATGAGATGACGATGATTATTGATTTTGGAGTTATGTATGATCGCAAGTCACTATCGGTAAAACCGGTATCCGATACGAAATTGTTTGGTTAACATTTGACACCACAAATAGCGCTCTTGTCACTGTGATCCTCACATTTCAAATTTCATCCCCAATAAGATAAGAATTTATTGGTGTTTAGTATACATCAATCAGTATTTACAAAAGTAAAAAAAAACTAGTAGACCAACTACTACAACTGCACATATTTTATTAATACCTTACAAAGAATGAGAAGATAAAAAAATTATTGAAACTTTTAAAGTTGATTATCTACTTACAACTTAAAGAAAGTCGGTAATAATAACGAATTCGTAAATACACCTAAAGTCCACTACATGAGAGCTGAGCAACGGAAATAATGCAGGTTAAAAATTCCGAAGTCCCCACATTCTCTAGTAATAGATTGATTACGAAGATTCCTATATTATTTTAGTACTATAGTTACTTACACAAAAATGCCAAATTTCCATTATGCTCTGAGCTCGACAGAAGCTTCTGTTGCATATTTTACCACCCTTCCCCCTCATATGCCATTGTTCAACTCTCGTGTGATATATACTTTATTGGTTTCCTGTTAACACATACATGACATATTTATGTTATTTTACGCTTAAATGTTTCTCATCTAATGTCAATATTGCCAACTCTCAAACTAAAGCAACCTAAAACACTAAACTACTAAATATGTGTTGCCATTTTTAGAGAACCGCTTCTACAACGTGTAACCATTACGTCCTATTGTGTTAATGACCTCAACCTGTGTTTGCTTGCAGGTGGGGGTATGTATGCCCATACTATATTAGGCGTGGATTATAACCATCTGACGGGAAATATAAGGTTCCTTATACTTGACCCGCATTATACAGGGGCTGAGGACCTGCACACAATTCAACATAAGGGTTGGTGTGGCTGGAAGAAAGTGGACTTCTGGGAAAAAAGTGCCTACTACAACATGTGCATGCCGCAAATCCCTCGGGAGGTTTAATGCAATGTTTGTTATTGTTTTTATAATGTATTTTATAACTTTTTAAATTATGAGTTTTTAGTTTAAGGAAAATTGGACAGCAAAAGAGGCAGTATAGTGAGGTATTGATAAATAAATTTTTATTTGTGTTATGGATACATATGAAATTGTGTGAAGGATGACCAGTATGTGTGTATAGCGGTTTCTCTACAGATATTTATATAATTTCTTGTAATAAAATAATAAAACATGTTTTCTTATTTATTTAAAAGTTACATAAAACAAGCTAAAGTTAATTTGAAAATCTTAATACCTATAAGTAGTGATTTCTAGTCCGTTTTTTATCATTTCAGCATCAATCCAATCTCTAAACACTGATAATTTCACATAAACATCTGGTACTCTATTCTCGCCACATCCGATACCCCATGATACTATTCCCGCTTGGTGATACCTTAAAAACAAAGGGTATTACATAATTTCTTTACTATAGTAAGGGATTACCTTCCTGGTTGGCCTGGAACGGGACACACCAGGGGACTCCCACCATCGCCTACACAGGTATTCCTCATTTTGTCACCCCCGGCGCATAAGAAACTACTGTGTAATTGGAAAAAGGGGCCCAGACGTGTTGAACGTAGCATTTTAACACATATCTCTTTAGGAACAATTGGAACTTGAAGCATCTTTAAGTAAGAACCCTTTTCTTTAGAGTCTTTAACTAGCCCAGTTGCTGTCGCTCTGCATTGAGAATTGTCTAAAAACGTCCCTGGTGGCGGTATACATATAGTGTTAATCTTCTCAGAAATCTCCATTGGTTCTGTCATTATACCCAAAGCTATATCGTTCTGTAAAGTAGCTTTATTGTATTTTGCATGAATGGCTACTTTACTAATTTCTCTAATCACAGTGCCTGCAAAAGAAAGCCCTTATAACACACATATACAGATGTGTAACGTCATACCGATTTTAACGGACCAAATCCCATCTTCATCAATGCAGTGCGCTGCAGTTATCACGGCTTTGGGATGTATCAGGGACACCCCACACTTGTAAGCTGGTGGAAATTCCTTAAGTTCTTGCCCGAAAAGCGCCGCATACCAGGGGAAGAAAGCCGAATTTTGATACCCACAACCAAACATTTTCTGTGGTGCTTCAGTTGTTGGGATCGACGCGGATTTCGTAGCTTTACAGCAAACGTCAAAATACCCCGTGCAGGTGCTGCTTTCCAGAATCCTAGTAAATTAGTGGTAGGGTAAATGCGTGCAAATAATACTATAAATACCTATGGTCTAGTAGTCCCGTGCCGTCTGTAATCAAGTCTCCAAAATCATCAGAGCATTGGTAATAGGGCACGCAAGTGCAGTTTTGTTTTGGTTCAGTTGTCATCTCCACTGTCATCTCCGCAAGGGTTTTTGTTTGTAATATTGCTTTTATTATGATCAAGTATAAAAATTTGTATATGTATTTCATATTGCTCTGGACAAAATTGAAAACCTATAAATAGTGATATCTCAAAACCTGCTGCATGTAAAGTTGTATTGTACTAGGCTTACCTTATTTTATACTTCAATATTATCAAACTGGAACTGTACAAGATTAAACTGCTGACAGTTGTCACAAAAAGTATTGTAAAAAGTGTGCTTTTTTTACTTAAAAATGAACTACATTATTGATTGATATCAAATTTAGAAGGTTATAAACATATCATTAATAGATATTTATTTCATGAAGAGTATAACTTATACTTTATGTGACAGTTAAACGCTGAATGCAGCGAGCCAAATTAAATTCATATGAATCATATAAACTTACAACTGTGAATGAAAATAATTTTTAATTTCAAAAGATTTATATATAAATCAGGAACTACGTAAATATACACTCAATTGTAATGACAGTAACACAAACTAACAATGTCATTTATAAATTGGATGACGATTATTTCCGTTTTTCTGAAGTATTAACTACTTGATATCTGCCACCAGAGTATAACACTTATTTATATGCCGCTTAATGCAGCGTCATAAAAGTGCTACTTATGCATTGTCAAAATGATGGCAAAACTAACAGTTTATGACGTTTGAAAATAATAGTTTCTCTATCCAACGAGAGAATGGACTTGCTTTGCGCATCGGCAACTAAAGAGGAGGGGCTCTGTAACGAGCTACACAGGACCGTCATTCGATGAAATAAATTCGTAAGTAGGTGAAATAAATTTTATTTTGAAAAGATTTTATTTATTTAACATAAATTTATTATAAATGTATGAGCGTTATGAAAGTAATATAAACCCTAAATATTCCTAAAATAGACATTTTATATTTTTATTTTTTTTTATTTTTTTTAATATTTAGCTACAACAATAGTACATTGTTTCATATAATTATAAATTTAAATTAGTCTGTATCGCTGCTATCAGAATCACTTTGACCATTTACGTGAATTATGAGTGGTGGGATTTCATCGATTAAACTGTCAACAATATGGTCAAGTTCCCAAAACCTATGTTCTTCCTCTATAATGTGACGAATGAAATTCTTCCAATGTTCAGATGTTACTCGTGCAATGCCTTCTTCAAGCAATCGTTTCACCTCTGGTAATTTGAAAGATTTATTGTTAGTTTTCACGCACCCCTTGACCATCGACCAAACCATTTCAATAGGGTTCAGTTCACAATGATACGGTGGAAGTCTGAGTACAATCTTATTCTGTTCTTTGGCCGTTTCATCGATTATATATTTGTTATATTTCTCCTTTTCTAGCCCAACGATGCGCAGTAGTTCAGCTCCATTCACCATTGTATTATCAATTTCTTTTCCTTTACTTTGTAGCCACTGGATTATGTCGTTTTTTCTCCAAGAACTATTCGGTATTTTTTCCATTTTTACCGAATGATACGGAGCATTGTCCAGGACAATTACGCAATTATCATCCAATATCGGTAAAACCTTTTTTAACCAGTCGAGAAATGTATTTCCGTTCATTTCGTCATGGTAGTCTGTTGTATTCTTTTTGGACTCAAAACATAACAAACCACCAGGAACGAATCCATCAGCGCTGCCAATATGTAAAACTATTAATCGTTTACCTTTACCACTCGGATTAGCCGGCCCCGTTGACAAGCCTCTAATAAAAGCATCCCTGTGAGATTTTATCTTCGTGTCCATCCAAACCTTCTCAGGTACATCACCTGCATTAACCCACGTTTCATCCAGGTAATAAATAGAGCGACCTTCTTCTCTGTATTTTTTTATAGCTTGTAGGTAGTCCCTCCGCCACATAATAAGTTCCTGTCTCTCAGTTAGGCAACTATTCCTTTGCCGTTTAACAAAAACAAAATTTAATTTGTGCAACAATTTGTGAAATGTTGATCGTTTAAATTGTGGCAGATCTCCATCATCATTTACTACTTGCAAAATTTTGTCTACTGTTGGTAATTCTTTATTTCGATAGAACTCGTGTACTTTTCTCCTTATAGCAATTTTAGTGAAATCGTCGATCTTTTCTTTAAAAGACTGACGGCTTTTTTTTAAATTTGGTTCCGTTACCTGACCGGTTCTATTATATTCTGCTAAAATTTTTTTCATTGTAGTTTTTCCAATGCCCGTTTGTTTGGTTAGTGTTAAAACTGTCTCTTCGTACGACATTTGCGGATCGTCTTCCTTTAATTTCTTATATAAATTTATTATAATTATTTTTTGACTTTGATGCACGACCTAACCTAAAATTAAAAACAAAAATAAATCATTGACCACGGTTACTGGTGGTGAATAGTATGCGTATTAAATAAAACATATTTATTATTATTTTTCTTTACCTGGCCTCTTTTATTCTTCTTAATTGGCGATAATGGTGGATTTATCTCGTCTCTGGCTGCTGCCATTCTTATAATAGTTTTAAAACTTATTTCACAACCGTAAACAACACAACTAAAATAACCGTACTTGCGAGACTACAAATACAAACTGTGAATAGGTAGGCAGTAGTAAGTACTTTATATAATTAGGTACCAGGTAGGTATCGGACCCAGGCGCCGGCCCTGGCTACCTGCTGAGCCAATTAAGACGTTGAGGGCGTTGAACTAATGTTCTAAGGGGCAGAGATCTGACCAAAACAGACGAATTTTCGCTCGAGTGCAAGTCCATTCTCTCGTTGGATACAGTATAGTTAGAGTCTGAGATTATGAGCGAGGCAAGTAACAGGGGAGTTCCATAAAGACACTTTACTGATGTGGTGCATACAAAATTTTATCGCCAACCGTAAAATATTACAATTTCAAAAAATGGAGATATAACTTAATCACATTTTATTATGACAGAATAAACAGAAAAATAATAGCAAATAAAATCCAGATCTACACCTTGATGCATTATAAAAATTAATTCCTGTAATCAAAGGAGTTTGAAAATGTTTGAGGATTATTATCTATGTCAACAATTTGTAAATCTAGTAGAATTATCATTGGTGATAATTATGCTCTCAGTTCCTTCACCTAAAGTCGACTTTGCAATTATCATTTTGTCGAGAACAGAGTCCTCAGCATAGGATTCTGCAATCATGTCGATTTTCCACCCAACGTAACATTTTAAATATTCCTTACTGCCACCTCTTTTGGAGAAGAGAGTGGCAGACGTGAGACAAAAACAATGTCCCGTATAAAGTTATATAGTCCCGTATATAGTCCCGTTGGGACGCAGAGTTAAATATTTTTTAAATAATTGTACACATTTTACTTTTCCTTCAAACTCGGAGTGATCACAAATATTAGATGCCTATTGGTCTTTGTTTTAGTTAAATGAATTACCAGAATCGATGTCACTTATTTTTAAATTCAAGAGTTCTTCATTACGTAAAGCCCCAGCAATGCCCAAACACAACACAAATTTAAAATAATTATTGGATTTATATGAAATTGTTTTTGAAGAGTTAGCATAAATTACCTTCATCAAATAGAATTCATCCCGTGCATTTTATATATTATTTATATTTTATATATGATGCCTTTGTTTTATTCTGTGTATTTTTAAATGATATATTTATTTGCTTGTAATAAGGAATTGAAGAATTATTTAGGCTTACTACTTGCATTAAATCGTCACTTCAACATTTGACATTTTACAATAAAGAAAACAATTCTCGCAGGCTCAAAAATATAGATCCTTTCCACTTGAGTTTTTTTTTAATTGATCGGTATTAGTATTTTTTTGTCTGCCAATTCCCACTAATATTGTTAGTAAGTTGAAACGCCATTTGCTGTACTATCAATACTGGATAGGGCTGGAACCTTTGATGTAACTGTAACACTCGGAGTAGTTTCCACAAACACCAAAACACTTTCACTTCGCTCGACGCGCGTTTCGCCAACCAAGTTGGCATCATCCGGAGACGATTGAAACTCAGTTCTAATCGTCTCCGGATGATGCCAACTTGGTTGGCGAAACGCGCGTCGAGCGAAGTGAAAGTGTTTTGGTGTTTGTGGAAACTACTCCGAGTGGTACTATCAATAAGTTGTGGTTCTGATTTGGATGAAGTAGATCATAATATATAGATGTCTACTTCGTAAATGTTAAATGTCGCGAATGAGTGTTCCTTACATATATATATTTCCAAGAGCGTGAAAATAAGTAGCTATTAAGAACGAAGTGTATAAAACCATCGTTAAATCCCAATTCTAACTGAAACAAGGATATAATTACCACATTATTAAGTGGAACAAGTCAAGTCTTGGCAACATGTACAGAAATACGGTTACTCATTTAGCAATAATAATATATTTATCAATATAAATTGGAGTGCAAAAAATAAAATTTTATATTTAATTATTTGTTTATGAATTCATATGGTGGAAAAACCTCAATGACCCCGAAAAAATTGTCAAGGAAAGCTTGCCAAACTCGTGTCCAACAATGAATCAAATACTAGAACAGCTGGGCGTAAATGTAGGTAAGTAAGAGAAAGCTGACATTGTACTGTTAAAAACTGCATCTAAATAAGCAATTTAACCTTACAACCTTGATGAAAACTGCAGCCAAGCATATTATTCTGTAAAATTTTGATTTCAGTTATTGCCACACTTAAGTCTATTTTTTTGGTTGCTCCTACTTAAATAGCGAGTATATAAATATGATATACTATGTCTTCATAGTTAGTTTAGATATTCGGCTACACTAAAAATGACTAAAATGCGGTTTCAAGCTTATATAATACTATTTGGGGTGTTATTTGTAGATTTCACAAACAGCTTCAGAATTATCGGTAATTTAGAGTCGCTAGGTTTGTTAAAAAAGTTTGAAGAAGGGGGTGGCAAGGAGTTTGAACATGTCAACCATGCCGTTAAGGGCGAGGAAGGAAATCGGGGTTACGAAACACATCAGCTAGAGGAAAAGGGGGCTAAGGGACTTCACGATAAGGAAAATCATCAGAAGGCTTATGCTGAATCAGGTAAGATACATCAAATAAATGTGTGTATTCATTTGTTTAGTTCTCGGGAAACTAACTGGTCCTCCTGTGCAGACCCCCATGTACAAGTATTTTTATTATTTAAGTCACTCGTCGACCCGTGATAAAAGTAATTGTGACAAAACTGGTCCTCCTTGGCAGATCTTATGCCGTTTACATATATTTTAAAGTATGTGACTAAAAAATCGGCTTGGGTTTCTACAGTTAGCAGCTACGTTTGTACTAATTTTATGATGATACTTTCATAGCTTCAAATTATTTTTACTAGAAGCTACACATTGTGATTTTGTTGTATATTTGTTAATAGACACTCTTATAATGATATAATCGACAAGTTTCCAGTATAGAACATGTAAATAAGTAATTTTAATGAGAGGAAAATTTGTATTAAATGGTTGTTTCAGCTGGTAATAAAAAAGCTCACCACCATGACGATGGGTACTATGCAGAACAGCACAAGGGCGAAAAGGGAGAAAAAGGGTACCATTTCGAAGATAAGGGCAGCTATGCTAAAGGACACAACACAAAGGGGCACCATAACGTCCACAAGCTGAATGAATACAAGAAAAATACTGAATTCTTCGACGAGGACCATGATGAAGCCCACAAAGAAAAGCATGGTGGCTTTGAGAGATCTAAAGCTCATAAATCAGGAGAAGCTCATAAAGGTGGTCATGGAAAAAAGGGCTTCATAGATGCTTCCTATGGAAAAGAAGGTAAATTTGACAAGGGACAGCATTACTTGGATGATAAAGGACATAAAAAGGCCGCAGGACAAGATGCCTACTATCACGAGGGAGCTGAATTTGCAAGGAAAAATGCTGATGATGGCTTTAAGAAATATGGATTCTTAAAGAAGGGATATTGAATTTCCTCCGCTAATGTCTAGTTTGTTTACTATTTATTGTTTTCCTGAGTATTATTGTGATAACAGTTATTTATTTATTAAGTTGTCTTTATATGTAATATTTTATATATTCTAATCATTTGAACCAACCTCAACCTATCCACGACAGCCAAATACAACTCATATTTCGTTCCGTAATATGAACATTTATCATCTTTATTCACTAGTTTTGTACTTTATTTTAGAAACCATTCTATACCTTCTTGCAAAATCTGACATTAAAATTGACCCAAAAAAATTATGTTCGGTATGACTAGGTAATAAAGTTTTTAAAAAAATCAAGCCATTTATTTAAAGTTGTGAATATTTAATTACACATGTGTTGTATGAAGATTGCATGAAAGAAAGTATGATAAATTCAAATTCAGACAAGTTTTCAAATTAATTTTAGAATTTCTATCACTGTTGTACAAAGCTACCCAAATAATAAATAAAAACATGCCACCAATATCATATACACAATAATAGATATAGGGTAACTAATGATTAGGCATTGACATAGTTAACGGAATTGATCACAGACAGTGCAATCGGCTACTGTCTGTGTTGCATTCGCACTGCGTTTATGAAACCGTAGTAACGCGTATGTGGAAATATCTTTTTATCATGTCATTACCAGTGATGACGCAATGCCTAAAATTCATTAGTTACCCTATATCTAGATATTTACAAGTATTTCCACTTCGACATTTCTTATTTGTGATAATCTTGCCTACAAGTTACCTACTATGTAACAAGAAACTGCACATAATGTTGAAACTAACCTCAAATAATAGTTTCTCTTTAGAATTCCACTAAGTAGTTCATCACATCCTTTGTACTGGACACAACAAAAGTATTAATAACGGTGCTAAGCGGTTAATATTTCTTGAGCGTTTTTCTAATCAAAGCGATCCTCTGCTTGTGAGCCTCAGTGGTCAGGCTACGCTTATAAGGCCTCAATTCGTCCGTTCCAAATCCAGGTGTCCACATACTGTAATTACGGTTCAGGAATTGTTGAACATCCTTCACCTCAATAGTACTAACACGGCGGTTTTTAGCAATTAATGCGGCACCATTCAGACAACGATCAAGAAACTCATCAACATAGTTCAAAATGATCTCTTCCACATCATCTTCTAAGTTTAATGTCTGATCCGTTTCTCGTACTAGGTCTTGAAGGCGTTGTTTTGTTACAATGTGCAATGGCTCGTTGGATATACTGTTTTGTTGTATTGATTTGGCAGGACTTGCATTCTGTACAGGGACTGTTTGTACGCCTACTAGGTTTGTCCCTAAAAGAAAAAATTATCTAGGTAAAGCAGTTAATAAATAGGACATTTAATACTTTTACCAGTGATTGCTTCCACCATAGTCAAACCACCTTTCATTTCTCCAGTTTGATCCGTTGAATTTGTATGAGAAATAGCGTTTGCCACTGGAATTCCATTAGCATTCACATTTGTCATTATAGCATGGGACAGGGGCACCTGGTTCAGTACAATATTCTGGGGCTGCAGCAAATTATTGGTAATATTTGACATAGTTATGAGATTTATCGTTTATTTCTAATTACGATAATAATAATAAATACAAATAGAACGCTGGGAAAATGTAGATTAAATTAAAATAGATAGGTAACCACAAAATACAGATATAGAAGAAAATTACAGGTCACATCACCAGTCACAACCATAGATAAGGCCACAACATATCATAGATTAATATATTGCAACTACCAACATACTACATAGACAAAAAAATAAAGGGTTTATCTATCTGTTGGTCACAGAACAAAACAGCTACAACGACTGTCCATGGAACCGTTGACCAAATCAAAGCGTGTCGCCGGGTATGGTATGGATCTGGCTCTACGCTGTGGCATAAAAATTGTAGGCCAAGCTAGATACACTTTCCATTTTCCATGATAAAAGTGTTAGCAGAAAACCGGCTAAGTCATTGTTTGGAAAATAGCTCCATATATAATATAATCTATAATGATCTATAATAATCTATGGTGACATGTTTGTCACTCGAAATTTTAACCAACACGAAATTGTTATAAACAATTTCATGCGAAAATCGCTGTTTTTTTGGTTATAACATGAAAACTATCAGGGTAATCGTGATGGTATCAGTAAATATGCGTAATAAATATCACAATATTTGTAAATCCTATCCATACTGATTTTCTGATTTCCTATCCATACTGAGGAATGATCATAATGGTCCATGGATCACGATAATCATGGATATCAGGATACAGAACACAAGTGCTTTGTTTTATCTATGACAAGTGCACAAGACACAAGGAGCTGCATACCGTGTGTAGAATACATAGAATAGGTATAGGCACTTTTTTTTGAAAGTAAAAACATGTATTCCACCTTTCTTTCCTCATCTACGACCTGTAACTTGTACATACCTATCTGTATATTTTGTACCTAGGTACAGTACATACAGTGGCCAAATTCTAATATATCTTGTGTGTCTATAGATATGTGATACAAATATACAAAATGAAAAGAACAAGAATGGTAACATTTTGTGAGGATGGTGATACTGCTCATAATGTTATGAGAGACTGTCCGTCTGAATCGTCATGTTCTGGTGCCCAGAGGAAAATAAATTATAATATAAAAAAAACAAGTATTATGGCAAAGATACTCAAATTCAACATATCAGATTATCTGAATCTGGTAACAGTTCAAATAATGAAGATTGGTTTGTTTCTTCCTTAGATGAACATAAGAAATGTTCTAGAAGAAATAATACATTAAAATTGGCACATAATAATAATGCCACAGCTGAATTAAACAATATCAGTCAACTGATATTAGATAATACAGAACTAAATGTAGTGCCTATTAAAGAAGAAAGTTATCAACAGACTGATACGGAAGATGAAGTAAACTTTGAAAAGAAGCCGCTTAAATGTATAAATCCAAGTAATTTGGGCGCATATAATCAGCAACCTCAAATTGGAAACTCAGCTGGTAAAGCTAAAGGTAGCAGAAAATATAATATAGGTATCTAAAGTGTATTCATAGCCAAGTGAGTCACCAGTTGGCAATTATGCATCTTCCGATGAGACTGAATGTTAAAGTTAATGTTAATTATATTACCAATATATCAAAGCTATCTTATTTATATTTTAGACTCGTTAGTGAGGTCCTGGCAATATTGATGTTCACATGCATGCCATGTGTATTTGTTATGTTGGTGATTCTTGGTTGCGAATATACTTTAGTTGTAGTTTAACAATTAATTACCTATATTACAAAATATTTTAGATGTCTGCATCTCTCGAGAGGAAATGAGGGCTGTTTTAAAGCATTCCTACCCCATGTTCCAAAGTCTCATGATGCCACCAAGGAAGACCTCATCTTATGAAGATTTATCAAACATTTGTGATATATTAACAAAGTACTTGTAATGTTGTATTTTAAAAATATCTATACCATCATAGTTGTGTAAAAATGTCTTGTCTTATGTTCATTTATGATATAAAATATACCTATGAAATTTTATTATATCTAATAATTGAAAACACCTGAAAAGGGTTGGTTACGTTGGAAAAGACCTAATAAAATATAATGAACTATTTTCTTTCAGACTAAATTTATATACAATATAGTCTGATATAGTTTTATTTATATAAAACACTAATATGAATATTTAATATAATATATTAATTTTTATAATATGAAGGTAGGTATAGGTACCTACCTATATTATCTTTCTTTAATTACACAAGACTTACAACAAAACTTACACTCTTGTAGGTTCACGTTTTTATGTTTTGAGATCAAAATATATTCAACAAATTAAAAACAAAAAGGTATTTTGACTACCTACTAAAGCACAATATATTTTTACTATATACCTACCTACTAAACTATAGGTCTTTGAGAAAAATAATATTTTATTTTAAATTGTTATTTAAAATAAAAGATCATTTTTCCAAAAAATATATAGTTTATTAATAAAATAAACGAAAGAACATAAAATAAATGAAATAAATATATACACACCAATATATATTATTTTTCAAAAAAATAGAAGGAATGAAGAAATGAAAATACATAATTTGATCATAATAATCAGGGATCCATCATAAAAAAGGGCTGTTTCTTGTAGGTCTAAAACGTTCTCCAGGCTCTTAAAACTTCATCCTTACCTGAGAGAACAAACATAGACACAGCAGGTGTCCATTGATGAAGCTGCCAGTCCAAATAATAATATTCTCTCCCAAATTGAAATCTCCTCTTATGATGTTCTCTAGTTGACTTAAGCACTTTTGTAGGACGTCCTGATCTCAAAATTAGCTTCTCTTATCCTATTGCGGACAGTTAGGCCACTAATTGTTGTTTCCCTTTCCCCCTACGAGATTTTCTTGAGGGTCTTGCGCAGTAAGTGTACGATTTCGAAGGGGTTGCAAATACAGAAAACGCTCATCAATTTCCGTAGTTTTTCTCCTTCACGAACTTAAATAGATCTAATGGAAAATGAGATTTAGCGTGTGTTAGAATGGATTCTAGGGTCGTGCCTAGCTTATTGATATCGACATTTGCATCAAATTTACACTGTCTTGAAGCTATATGGTCTGTTTTCGGATTTAAATAACTTCTTCTGAGGTCTTGGCAATATTTGCTGAGTTAATTGAAACTTGAAAAAGGTTGGAAAAGACATAAATATAATGAACTCTTTTTTTCATACTAATTTGGTATACGATACAGTTTTGTTTACATAAAATATTTGGAAATAAGAATGTCAATGAATCTTTCTTTAACTACCTATATTATAAAAAAATCACATCAAACATAATAATGAGGCTTTTTAATAGTAATACCAAATTCCGCCAAAGCAGGTGTCAAATCTTCCATTGTAAGGCAGTACCGCCTATCTCTCGCGCCTTGTTTACTCTAAAAAGATACATTTATAACATTGCATACATAAATAAATAATATATATTACCTTCGAGTTACTATGACTTGAGGAATTAGTTGACCTCATTTTACAATGCTGAAGGGCATCGTTAGCTATATCAGATATAAACTTCTGAGCTGCAATTGAAATTAATCTTACTAATCTTGGGTCTCGCGGCTCAAAACCTGAACTTCTCAAGTAATAAGTGGTAACTGCATCTGGAATCTGGAAAATAATCACCTTTTAATTATCCATTCTAACAAAACTAAAAGTTGGGCAAAATAGCAAATAATAATACAAACTTACTGTTGGTGTATAATCCTCTAATTGTAAAAGAAAGTCACTTAATGGTTGTCCAAGTGTTAAAGGCTGGTCGTCCATACTTTTTTGATCCTGATTCATTTTGCACAGTTGTTAATAAATTTAAAACATATAAGCTTATTTGTTATTTATTAATATTTTGTGGGGAACTTTGCTTACTTTTATCAGATTTTATTTCACCCACAATAACAAAAAACATCTACCAAGCAACAATCTATGCATGATACAAAGACAATTGTATCATGAATCTATGCTACTACCAGAGATACAGAGTAATAAGCAATATTATTCTGTGCTACTACCACAGAATAATTGCTTATTATTCTCTGGCTCTGGTGCTACCACGGCATACCAGGGTAGGTTTAGGTTAGAAAAAAGTATCCTTTGAAAAACGTTAAATTAGGGTGACGCTACTGTAGCAGGTGTGCAGGTGGGTAAATTTTAACAGCAATTTCATATGTTATACCCATGATACTAAGACTTAGTATCATGGGTTATACCTATTTAATAAATTATTTCGCACTACGTAAACAGTTGAGGTTTTGTTTGTGTACTGCATTTTCATGACTACTCTAGTCACCAAAAACATTAATTGTCTTGGCATATATAGCGCTAAATGTAAAATGTTATAAAGCCCTAGAATAATTATAGCTACTGAAATTCTAGCCAATTTAATAAAAATAAGTCAATTTAAACTTGAGAAATAAATAGGTGCATATTTAGGTGTAGGTAGTACCTAGTAGGTACCTAGGTACGTACCATGATACTAAGAGTACAGTCTAAGAGTGTAGTCTTAGTATCATGGGTACGTACTATCGTTGAATCAGTATCGCTAATGTCTAAACAATTAGGTTGGTACTAATTTAGGAATCAGGCTTCTAGTAAATTTGACACATGCAGTATAGATAAAATGATAAAAAGTAAGTGCAATGATAAAAAGTAACTTATTTTATTTATATAAAATATTAGATGTACACGGTGACAGTAGGTACATACCTACTCCCTCCCACCTCCTGACGAATCCTGGCGACTCGCGTTTGCACATTATACTATAATATATAACGATATTTATGCTGTTCTTCTTTGTACATGAGACAGGAGACTTGTTTGGGGTCATAAGTATATTATACCATTTACAAAATTAATGTTTACAGAATAAATTATTCTTTAAAATTGGATTATAGTCATTATACTGTAGGTATACAATGAACCTAGGCCTAGGTTCATTCTCTCAACTGTTTGGCCATTTCGAGAAGTTGAAAATTAATTTCTCTTTTTTTTAAAAAAGTTTTATATGGGTTTGATACATTTATTTTGTTAATACTTATAATCAATCAATTTTGTGTGTTATTTATTTAAGTAGGTAGGTAGGTACCTAGACATCATAGTGTAATAGGTATAATAGAATTATATCAGACCTCTAAAATAGATATAATATTAAATATATATATATATATATATATATATATATATATATATATATATATATATATATATATATATATATATATATATATATATATATATATATATATATATATATATATATATATATATATATATATATATATATATATATATATATATATATATATATATATATATATATATATATATATATATATATATATATATATATATATATATATATATATATATATATATATATATATATATATATATATATATATATATATATATATATATATATATATATATATATATATATATATATATATATATATATATATATATATATATATATATATATATATATATATATATATATATATATATATATATATATATATATATATATATATATATATATATATGTTCTACCTTTTAAAATAGACATAATAATTATATCTATTTTAGAAGTCAAAAAATATCTATATTATATCTATTTCAGATATGATTAAAATGAAGTTCCTAGAGAGCATTTAAAAATATATTCTCATTATTTTATATCAATAAAATAATGCAAATATATTTTTAAATGTTCTCTAGGAACTTCGTTTCAATCATATCTAACTGCGAAAAATCAGGAAAAAGGCATAACAGTTTTTTCTTTTCTGAGATTCCATCACAAATTATTTAACAAAATAAAATCGCATGCACCTGGAGGGCTGAAATAGAAAAGAAAACAAACAAAAAACTCGCAAAAACTGTTTTTTTAAGGTTAGGAGGAATGAATGACTTCTGACTTCATTCAATATCTGCGCACGCCGCACAGTGCACAGGACACACCTGTCTTTAAACATTAACACCACAGCACAGCTTACCTGTAAGCTGTGACCACAGTATAAGTTAGGTACTTATACTTATACCACAGCTTATACTGTATTAACACACAGCTCACATCATAGATTACGCAAGGGTTTACCTCTTTTACCCTTATCTTTTTGAGAATCTATTACCTACCACAAGAATAGGTACCTACCTATTCCTATTACCCAACGATTATCCACATACCTACTTATATGTACATTAAAGAGGGGACGTGCATATGCACGTTTTATTTACTGTTGTATAATTTGATGTTGATAACAAAACAAACAACCAACTGTATAGTTAGCCGTAGGGCACATTCGCATACACATACACTTAAAGACCACCCGGACGACAAAGTAGACAGACATATAAAACAAAACGTCAATCCTCGATATGTGTCACGAGAACACACAACAACCCAGTGCCCAGAGCACCCAGAGTTCAACAACTTGTCTTTTCCGCATGTTATATGCAGCGTCACGAGACCGCATTCAGTATTGACCTAGTATAATAGTGACGATGAGAGCAGCAGCAGAATTATTTCTTTCTCTTATTAGTTTTATTCTGTGCTGCGCCTGTGTGGTGACGGTAGCGTCCGTGGTATATAAAAGTAGTTAAATTTTAAATTATCCAACAAACTAATGAGTTGACTTGGGTAGGGAGAGGAGTAAATAAGGAGTTACAAACCGAATTAGATTTAGCTACCTATGTATTTAGTGCTTGTAACTCTTGCAAGCTGTAAAATACCTTAAAATTAAACGTTGTGAGCGATGATCGTAGCGTGCGGCGATTATTAAGCATTTTAGATTTGAGCGCATTAAGCCATGGTCGAGTGTGAGTGGCAGTCGCTGAATAACAAACGAATACGGTTATTATTTTTCATTGTCGTTAATTATTAATACAAATCCAATAACAGCACGATAATAATAGGCAACTAGGTAGTACAAAACCATACATTTCTCTATTATTTATTTACTTAGTGGAAGTGACAACAACTTTGATAACATGTCGTCTAATAAAGAAGCAACCCTTCGGTATTTACCGAAGAGGCCTCCTGTTAACATAGAATTCCAGGATTTGAGTTACACTGTACCCCAGGGCAGAAAAGGTTAGAAATTTTTATTTACATTTTAATACCTATATATATCTACCTACCTAGTATATTAACTCTATTATTATAATGTTCAGTGACGTAGACGACAGGGGGGTCTGACCCTCCCCAAAATTATTGGATTAATTTCCAAGAAATTATTGGATTGGAATAATTGCCAAATTCATTTTCGTAGTGTTCATTTTTGTCGATTTTTTTTTGTTTATTTTCTTTAATGATATACTTACCTAACGAATTTTCCTAACAAATTTCAAGAGAATATTGAGAAAATGCCGATTTGATATCTTGATTTCACTCAGTCACGTTGAAATCATAATATTCGTAGTTTCTTGCAAATGATTTTATAATTATTGTTATTACACCCAATTATGCAGATCAAACGCAGAACTCTGGCTCCTTGGCAAGTCATGTGCACGACGCACGTGCCTATACCAATTTCATATGAAATTAATATTTATAAAAAAATATAAAAAACTTATTCGTAATATATAATATAGTTTTTTTTTAATTTGAAAAAGGTATGGAATTCAAAAACTTTTGGTTGTGAAAATCAGTATTTTTGTATAAATGGATTTTTATTGAAATTCTGAAGTGCCAGGAAAACGCGTGACCATGAAAATTTTCAAAATTTTCGTCTGCGGCGCTATTAGGGTCTTACGGGGCAGATCTAATGTCCCGGTAGTAATACTCGGACCCAGTGGCGGCTCATTGAGGTGGGCAGGGCAGGCACTGCCCACCCTAGGATTTAAGGTATAAAAATACAGAGAGAAAACATATTAAAATAAATTTTTCATATATCATGTGGAATGTTCAATATGTTTTAACACAATAGCATAACAAATTTTAAAAGTCGTAAGTAAGATTATAAATAGAAAGCATGTTATTAATTAGTACCTATCATCTAGAACCTTGGTTCTAGATGAAATTTTTAATCCCGTACAATTGAAGTGATACGTAATTATAATAATAGAAACTTTATTATTATAATTACCGCTAAATTGTACGGGATTTAAAATTTTATCTAGTATTAGAACTATGGTATTCAATATGTAACGATACCCCATCAATAAAGTAGTGGGAAATATATTTTTTGATTTTTAATTAAAATAGACAACTTCTTAAACCGACTTGAAGAGGAATTCACTGCAGGCGCGCCTGTTTCATACATTATTTTGTATATTATGCTCACGGGCATGCCCATCGGTAACCTTTTCGTATTGTTCCGATGTGTCCGGCGCGGTTTAAGTGAACGTGAACGATTCGCGTCTTCTGTTTTCAGTTTAGATCACAGTTGTATTGTACAGATACAATATATAATACCCGGTAGACTATAATACCCGGATTTAGTTTTTCGCTAGATTTTTCGGCTTTTCGTCTTGTCGGTCGTGATTGACCTACGTGATTTTCGTGATTTGATTAGGTACTTACCTTACATATTAGAATATTTCTTATCCTATTCGTAATATTCGTATTTTGTTATTTTTTGCGCTGTAAACAATGACGGGATCATCGTGTGAGTGAAATACTGTGCGAGCGGTGGTACGTACTGATATACCTACGAGCTATTCTTTTTTTGAAACACAAACTACTCAAATAAAAAATTCAAGAAAAAGTTTATTGTTTTAAAAATCCAAAAGTAGATTGACAAACTAGGGCACCATTAAAATTTCGCGGGCCAATTTTAATATCAAGATTAAATTTGTCCGTCACTGCAGTCGGACCCCTCCAAAATGAAATCCTGGCTACATCGCTACAATGTTGTGGGTATGGGAATGATTTCACACGTAGATGTTTATAGAAGCATGCAGGTATTACATGTGGTTTTAGTTTTTAGACACGTTTATTTTGAATGTCCATCGCAGAAACTAATAGGTATATTCCATTAGTCTAAACATAATGAGGTAAACTTAAGATTTATTTTACTTTAAATGGGGCCTCGAAACGTGCTGATTCAAGACCAATAAGACCAATTATGTGACCAAGAGAATAATGCCATATAATAGTGTACTAACAATTAGGTATACTGTGGTAATAAATTGTAAATTATATGGTAAATTAAATACTATAGTAAATTATACCTACTAAGGTAGGTATATTTTTATATAGGTACCTATACATATACTATGGTAGGTACCTACCTAATATGTGATAGATATGTCTTGCTCCTAGATTATAATGTTGTACCTAACTGTAAAAATGTTCATTATGTATTGATAAAAAAGATCCAAATTTGCATTATCTATTTACAACATTGTTGAAGCTTTTTCGGGTTCGTTGATCGAAGTCCAATTAGTAAGTAATACATACATTCGTGACTGTTGTGTCTTTATAAAGGCGATATAATGTGACACTGTGTTGTCACATTGTCGATAGAGTCCTCCATTTTGATGCAATTGTCAAACGTCATACCTGACACTCCTGACAGTTCTCTACGCGTTTGACAGTTCATTTCACATTTCATCCAGTTAAATTTATAGATGTCCGTGGTTCATTTGCGTTTCGTGTTACGAGTTTTACTCTTGCTTCTATCTTACTTGCCTTATATAAAAAAGTGGCAAGTGTTCTTAAGGAAAAAATGACGCACTGTTCGTGTTCGCATTACTGGCATCCTGTTGAAATATATCTGCCTGTATAGTATACGAAATACACCACGGATATTACCTATAATAATAAACCGGCTTTCGCCAAATGTTGAGTCGTTAATTATTGAATTCACATAACAAACGTTGAAGGCCACTTATGTAGGTACTTGAGACGCCGGTTCTGATATTACGTTAATTTCCGTGGCCCCATGCGGCTCTGTGCAATACCTAGTTTAGTTACGTGCAGTGTTACGTATGAATACTCTTAAATTACCGAATATAGCCCCGTAATATGCGAAACACAGTTGGCCTCGTCGTAGAGACAGTTAGGTACTTATTTCTATAGTCTCATTTCAAATGTGTGGTAGCAACGGTGGTAGTTTATCTACCTAAGTTAGGGGCGCCGACTTATCAAAATTTGTGTGGTGCTCACAGGTCCGCCAGCCATAGGCGCCGGAAGAGTCAAATATAGAGGGGGGGGGAGGGGCAAAGTAAAATAAATTTAAAGAAATAATGCATCTTTATTATTAAAAATATGTGTATTTTATGACATAGTTATAAACAAACAATAAGTGTGCAATTTTCTAGGGGGGGTGGCACGTGCCCTGCTTAAACTATGCCGCCCCCACCACTGACGGATCTGGAGTTCTATATTTGAGGGGCTAACGAACTGCGGTGCTTCTAAGGTGCATGCCGGCAAGCAGGAAACAAAAAGAGGCGCCGGCCGGAGGCATAAATTAGAAATTCGTATGTCAAAACAAACAGACGTACGTCTGTTTCCGTAGACGTACGTCGCGTATTAGTTTTAAAACTTATGGGTTATGTTATGAGATTGTCGGTGTATGGGTTGTATATTTATTATTATTTTGGTCGATGTTTATGGATTTTGTTATATTAATGATAATAATATACCAACTATGTACACTCTTATAAAAGAATATTGGATGAAAAAGGGCCCAAATATGGCAATCTCCACTATAAATAATAACCTTATATGTATAGATACCGGATTATTATTTAGATGGACATTTTTGGTATGCAAGGTTTTTCTTTAACTAAAACTTGATGATACTAATGGAAAAGGCTCGGAAAAATAATGGTATTGTGCTTTACACCTTTCGATGGAATAGATTTTCTGCATTTTTCCTTGCATATGCATCCTCTATTCAGGTCGGGGCAACCAAGAACAAGATATCTACATCAGTTCTTGATACTGAATAAATTTAAGTAGTGCTTCTTATAAATTTAAGTAGTCATCAAGCCCAAACGATTTTAAGTGACCAGAGTTTAGGCTCCAGATATTCTGTCCACGTTTATAACATCTTAAATCGTCTAGGAAAAAATCGCTTATGGCTCCGAGTTTGATTAGGTAGGTACTCTATTTTCACCCATTTTCTAACCTCTCAAAATCAATTATTTGCAGTCAGAAAAAAATAGATAAGTTTGTGATGGAAACTGCAACACTTGAAATGAATAAAAATAAAAGATGATGAAGAGAGAAGTTAGAACACGAATAGAAATACAAATTCAGCGATGTTGACACAAATATTGTCGTATTTTAATTAGCACAATTATTTACATAATTATTATGTAAAAAAAAACTGTTATTAAATAACTTTATCAGAAATCTCATAGTACCTATCTACCAATTAAGATTTTTTTTTCTTGTTATTTTAATGATCTTGTTATTTTAACAAATTTCATTATTAAAATACATTACAATTTAAATTTATTTGAATTAATACAATTACAACTACAATTCTTGGTCAACAACTCTACAACTGGTCATAACTTACCATCCGACAACATCGCAAAATTCAACGCTCATGTCAAACCCCTTCCACTCTGAACCATTGGATCAAGTTTTTTATACAAATATCGTCTTCAAAAATTTGTAATATTTTTTTGATATATTAACTTCATTAATTTTTGAACACTCTCTTAGTCAATTAATATTTAAAAAAATATATTCAACTAATTTCTTGGCTAATCTAGCTAATCTTTCAGATGGTGATGCAAGTGAACCCCGCAAGATTTTTACAAAATATATCTTAATAGATTCACATTTTTTTTACTTTTTAGTTCGGCCTCTCTTTAAAGAGTATTTGTTTAGTTTTTTAAAACTATAATTTATATTTTTCACTAAAAAATGTGTCGATTAGTTTTACTTGATGATGACTTCTGCTATGAAAAAGATTAATTTTTGTACTGTGTGGTCCGAGATTTAATAAATGTATAACTTTCAGTAAATTCTATATTTTGCCGAATGCGCCAATGAGAGACGTTTTTTTAATATCCTTTTAATAAAAGCGTGTTAAAAACAGAACCGCTGGAGAGTACAATATATTTCATTAAAACATTAAATGATGGTACATTGGTACAGTAGTAAGAAATACCTGTCTAGGTTCATATTATTGAAAATGTCTTAATATATATGTAGCTAAAGAAACATGTAGTTAGGGAATACATCAGGAATTTTAGTCTGGGACCAAATCCTTAGACATGAGAAAGCAGTTTGCATACTCAACTGTTAAAGTATGTCTCTTCATAGACAACGAGAGAGGACGGAAGAACGTTCTGGCAAGCGGCTGACTAGTTTGCAGTATTGTGATTGGCCAAGATTTCGTAGTTTTCCAAACGTTTCTACACACGCGCGTTTTGAAGTACACTGGGAAAATGAGAAAATCCATCAGTTTCAAATTATACCTTGGTACTGGAATCATCTTGCTGCCGGTTGTGCGAAACAACAACAGCCTTTTGATTGGCTTGGAACTTGACGACATTCGACAAGGATGAAAAAAAATGAGGACTGCCATAATTTTTATATATCTTAAATAGGACATATTGAAGTCCGAGCTGAAGAAGATATAGTAGTATTTTACTATAAAGAAAGCTGCCAATTTAAATAAAACCATCAGACTGTACAAACCAGAATGTACAAAGTAGCTGAGAGTCATTACAATAAACAAAAGCTCAACGACCATTAGTAGCACATGCGAGAAGTATGAAGATCTGCAGAAACTCCTTAAGGTATCAAGTGTTTGTCAGGGCTCGTACAAAAATCTTAAGCGAGATCAGCAAGTAAGTAACGAGGGCGGAGGAAAATAAGGACCAAGTTTTTCAAGTGACCAAGAGTATTTTCAACAAAAATTTAAGTAAAACAAAATTGTAATTTTTAACTATGTCAAATATGTACTAGAAATAAAATCATTTTGGAAAAAAATGGAAGGGATCTTTTGATCCCTTCCCTAGAAATAGCAAAGAAATAAGAAAAAAATGTAAGTACCTATAACACTCGCGAGCATTGAAAGTAAATACTATAAATTATATATTTTTTTATTATTTTAGCTTCATGTAATTGTGGCTTTTGACAGTACATAGACTTATGTTATGAACTTCTGGTCAACATGACAACTTTTAAGATATGCAAGAAAGTTAAGGAAACATTTGTGATTACTGTTAAAAGGTACATGCTATAGAATATCTAAATATAAAAGAAAAAAATGTGAATTCCCTTTCCTTTGGTTGCAAAATCATAAAATGTTGACATACATCTTCCAATTAGCTAATCCCTGAATTGAAGTTACCACAGTTACGCAAATCATTCTGTAATACTGATTAAAAAAATAATTAGAACATATTCAAAAATTAGAATACATAAGTAAGTATAAATAGCAAAAAAAATCACTAAAAATTACGCACTATTATTTTTTCAATCATCAGAAGGCAAATACATTGTATAACTAATTTATTGTTTTATTTATTTTACAAATAAAAAGAGAAGTGTAATACCTGGTTATTTACATAACCAGTTATGAAAAAACTAATTATTACTCTTTTCGTTAAGTGTTTTTCGTAAAATTTTATCTAATACCGCTTTAAAATAGAAAAGAAGTGGTAATTTATTTTGAATATTATTTTATGGTTCCAAACAGAGCTACGCTTGAAGTGTGTTTATCGCTTTACCTGAGTGTTACTAGAACATTTGTACAAACCAACTTCAGTTTGTCAACTCAGTCAACCTGCTGAATTTTTTGAAGCAAATTAAGTCAAAAATGGTTGACTCAGTTACGTAATAGTATATTAAGAACGGTAAGGCTAATTTACCGTTCAAAGACAATTTTGTCTGAGAACGGTATAACCCTTTACATTCGTGATGCTTAGGTATACTATTTTTGCACAATTCTAATAAATGAAAACGAAGTTATGCATACGTATTTAATTTTTTATGTCAAAAATACCGTTTCTGAATAAATTTGTCAAGCAGTTATAAAATCTATTATTGTTTATTGTTCAGTCACGGGTCATGGCTTCAGTACAAACTACACATTTAATTTTAACATCAATAAATAGATTTAAAAATAAAGCTTTTTTTTAAATCAATTACATTTTAAACTGAATTCTATAGAAAACCCATTCTAAATTACTGGGATGTTAAAAATGTCTATTTGGACAATTATATACTTACCGTTCTAGAACGCTAAGAGATTGTAAAATATCTGGACACAACATTTCCTCACAAGTGGATTGGCAGAGGTAGTTCATTTCCGTGGTCCGCTAGGTCACTTGACATTACCTTTTGTCTTTGGGGTAAGGTGAAAGCTTTAGTGTTTCGAGAACGACCAACGACAAGGGAAGATATGGGTTTTAGAATAGAAAATGCAATCCACAGTACATCCGCTACGGAAGTAACGGGATAGACTTGAGGGTTGTTTAGAGAATGATGGCAAGCAGTTTGAACGTCTGGGTATTAATTAGACCATTTGTAGAATCATTAGAACATCCTGGGTTCACCAGGCGAGTTAAAAAATCTTAAATGGTTTTTATCAATTGCTTACAATGCAATACATATCATATAAATAATAGATAAACAAATGTTTCTAGCTTTATCCTTACTTATTTTCACCGGTTATGGCCACTACGAGTAATCGATATAATTTTTTTAATACTTTTCTAATGAAAAATATATTTTTATTAATTTCTCCGGTTAGAAATAAGATATAGAGTTGCGATTTTCATTGGTTTCTTGAAATTTTGATTCTCGATATGACTACGTGAGAAGAAACATATGTTTCCATTTGAAATTTCGGAGGAAAAACGGAAAGTTTGTTTGTATTTAAAACAGCGCCACCTAGCTTCAACGGCAACTATTAAATTTACACATTCTTTTCTAGCAATGATAAAGTAAAAAATGAAACCAAATTTGATTCTGTTAAGCCAAACCGGGGTAATCGCCATTTTTCTTTACAAATCCTTACCTTTCACCCACCTAGTTTTCAGAGCTATGAAAACCATTTTAAGACCACAGTTATTAAAAAATTTACGAACATTACCAAGAACATATTTTCGGTATACTTCATGGTAGCAAATTAACGAGATATTTAATTTTTCTAATTTAACGTTACTGTGACGCCCTCTAGCAGTAATCTTACAAACTTGAAAATATGTAATTTCCAGCATTTTCTCTGGTCCATTTTTGTATTAGGTTCTGTCATACTGTTCCTCAGATATGGCCGGCGTCCTCTGTTAATAACTCCATACTCCGTTCTCTTTATTTGTGCTAGAAAGTAAAAATTGTAAAACGATTACTATGGAATTGAACATGAATACTAATTTACAATACAATACATGTATGTACAATACATACATGTATTATCGAAATTATATAAGTTAACCAAATTGGATATTCTGATGGGTTAAAGATCCTACGAAAAAAATTGTCAAAACACACACGTACCTAGATATATTTAAAATTTCAGAATATTTTGGCTAGGTACTTAAAGTTGTACGTGATCTAGGTGGCAAGTGTGGAATAATTGTATTATTTAACGTCTATGGGTTTTTATGTAGGCGGATCCTACGCCGTTTAAAGCATCCACAATTTGGTGGTAGTGTTTTATTTTCTAATGAGTGAATATGCCACTATCGTGTCATGTTAGTGTATCAACACATTTATTTACTTTCAATTAATATAGTAATAATAATAACAAACAATCGGAAAATAGGAATCGTCTAAATCTGACAGTCAGGAATTTTAGCGTTACTGACGTCACCTTGCCAGAATCGAAATTTTAAATTATTAAAAACAATAACAGTAAAATTTACATGTATAAAAGATTGTATTTATAAAAAGTAATCGTATTTATTTGCATTAGTTTAGTTTTAAACAACAAACAGGAATAGATTAAGTATGTGATGATTGTGATGACTAATGCATCGGCATTTCATGTAGGTACCAGGTATCTACCGATTACAAGCATACCTAATTAATTTTTTTGCTCATGAGTGTCTTTGTGAATATGTGTAGTATTATCCCGAGTCGATAGAGTGGAGTAAATTTCTTATACAATATATTAGGGACCGGGATATATTCGATAATTTGGGGCGCGTCATCAAACGCGTGTTGTTAAGTAATAAGCTTTTAAAAGTATCTCATGTGGGTATTGTAGAAATGTTAACCGATCTAATTAATGACTTTTGAAACTGGTGAATTTTCAAATGCTTTGAAAGTGGCTAAAGTTACACATTTATATAAATCATCAGGTAAAAGAACTAACTAATCCAACTTTCAGCCAATATCGATATTATCGGCTGTTCCAAAAATATTTGTAAAAATAATGGCTAATAGTTATCTCAAAAAAAATGTCTTAGTATTTCAGAATTAGTATTGTCTTTATAATAGTATTATAAAGACAATTTAATTTATATATAAAAATCGCATATGACACAGTGCAATTATTACTTTGACAGCGACAAAAGTTACCAACAACGTTTACAGTAACAAATGCACCAGAAGTTTTTCACTTATTCATTTTTTAATCAAGCTCAAATAAAAATTTGTGTATTTTTAGTGTTTTGCGTTTCAAAAGCGTAAGTTTGCATTCATATGTTTCTAAATTTCGTATTCATTAAATTGTCCTGCCGAATTACACTCGATGTTTGCATTGATTTTTAAATTCTAAACTGTTTCCTTTAACAATTTGACTCGAAAAACTGTCAACCTAAAAACGCTCCAACTTCGGTGTCGCGTTTTTAATAGTTGACAGTTTTTCTCATCTAATTGCTAGGCAAGTTTCTCATTAAACAATTCAAATTTATCCGGTAAATACAAACCTCTTATACAATTAATTATAAGTGAAAAAATTCAACTCAAATAGCTGTATTGGATATTATTAATATATAACAATATATACAACAATATATAGACAAAGGCTTTTTATATATTTACAGAAAGCATTTGATACAGTATACAGTACATTATATACCTACCTACCTACCTAATAAATAAAGTAAGAGGGAAGGTTTTAAATTTGATAGTTTATCTTTTAGATGATAAAGAATTTATACAGATAAATGGATCATAAAGCAGTATAGTTAATAGACATTATGGTGTGTCACAGGGATCGATTTTAGACCACTCCTGTTTAACGTATATATTAATAATATCACTCACGTTAATTTTGAAGGTGATATAGAACTTTACGCAGATGATACTTGTATATTTTATTTTGCTAAATGTAAATAATATAATTATATAATTATCTACATTTGATCAATAGTATGTAGATAACTTGATCAATAGTATGCAAAGGAATTTGGCTAAATTGGTTCTTTAGTTAAGAAATAATAAATTATCATTAAACATAGAACAAAATGTATTATTCTGTGCACGGTAACAATTGCACGCTAACCCGACCAGACGGAACCTCCTGATATATTGTTTTATGATTCTGATTTATGATTGTATTGTATTTTATTTTACTTAGGAAACAATAAATATATATTTCTCCTTTAACAGGTATTATTATTTAAAAAATACGCCTGTTATAATACCTATATAATTACATTTATGTTATATAATGGATTAGTTCGGTGAATCAACAAAATATAATATCGATGTTGTTATATAAAATTATTTATTCTTATCTCTGTACCCTGAATAATATTAGTAGTATTGTTTATAAAATAAACAATAATATTTGTGAATTATATTGTGGAATTTTCCTCTGATTGGGCTTCTTCACTGCTATTATATTCTAAGAATGAAATAATAGGCTAAGGAAGCTAAAATATGCTGTTAATACTTTAGATTCAAGTTTATCTCTCTCGCTTAGTCAAGGAGTGGACTTTACTCGAGTGAGCGTTACATAGACGAACAGACCAAAATAAATATAGTATGACAAATGTGCCTTACTTAATTTAAACCAGCTATTAGAATATGAATTCATTACTACTGTATAATGTTACTGTAAGTTGCTAAATTGTAAACTAGAATCTAATTTAAAACTAAATCAAAATTTTAGCGTTTATTCCTATGATACGGCAAAAAATAAGTCAAGTAAAGAGTTAAGTAAGAAGATAGAAAAGAAACTCGAAACCTACAGTGCACCAAACATGCGCTACACCGCTAGGCTATCACCGCTCTGGCAAACGTAAGATTTATCCGCTCATGCGTAGTAACCTCGATGAGAGGCAGCCGTTGTTTACATATAGTAAATAACCGCTGCGGCAGTTGTCTAGACAGTCCATAATTAATAATAATAATATATCTGCCTCTCATTCTAACCGCAATAGTTCGCAATGCAGTCAAGGGAAGGAGCGGCATATTATTATTCTCGGGTCGCATTACGCCAACGATCGGCTTAGGTTGGTAATTTATAACCACTATTCAGTGAAGGAATGAGGAAAACGTGGAAAATCTCATTAGTTAGATCTTGGGGATAAATTAATGAAAATTTATTTCGCCCAGTGCCAATGGGGAATTGAACCAACTGCTGCTAGGTGATCGAGCCGCAGAGCATGCGCGCTAAACCGCTCGACCATCATCCCCGTTATATAACTAGTAGACGAAAACAAAGAAATTATCATGAAGTGAAAAAATCAAGAAATAGTTAATTGCGTTTATAAAAAAATCTATAGATACCTAAGAAAGTAGCTAAATATATTATACAATTTATAATTTGTATTTAGTATATTTTGTAGTAAGTGAAACTTTGTAACATACAAACAATAAAAATATATTAAATGGCAGTTAATTCACACCGATGCGATGCGATGTCAAGATATCATAAATGTCATGCTTCTTTAGCAAAAGAATTCCAGTTTCACCCAGGGTACTCTACCAGGCGAAAAAATTCCGGAAATATTGACGGTTGCCATAGTAACGATGCCAAAAGAGTATGCTTAAACACACTTTTCAATTTCTATTTTTATGGAATTATTATCATTTTATGATTCTACTGCATCGACAATAAAATTTGATTGGGAGTCTCGCCCCCTCTCCCCCTTTTGGCTGCGCCGCTGCTTTTATGTACTTTACATAATAACCTTATATAATAAAATCACTTACGAAATTCCGTGCATGCCTTAATTTTTTTCAAAAATAATAAATTTCCACTCTTGGGTAAATGTCTCGGATTCTGGTTCGGAAATTTGATAATGCATTGGGTTAAAATTATTGCATTAAATTATTGCTTCAGCCTAGTTAAAATGCGATGCTCGTTTCGAAGTGAAAGGGAAATGAATGACGAAAACCGAAGGCATAATATTATCTGTAGATGACTCTTTCACTGGTAAGGTTTCTATTAGCAAGGTGCATGAAAGATACATGAGTAGAAGGTCAAGAAACTTGAGAGGGCTAAAATAGGATAAGTGAAATTACACTCATATGGTTAATACTGTAACCGTTGATTGGACGCTATAACAAAGGACGTTCTTGAAGTCCAATGGCGTGCAGTAATAATTATACAGGGGTTTACTCGATTTTAATTATCTGTGCCGATGTTTAAGTGTATGTAGTTTTGTTCATATTACATACCATACGTATGAAGTATGCGTCAATATTTACATAATTTTTTATTTAGTTATTTTATATTAATTACGGTTAATGAGAAGTTAGTAGTGTAAATATTTGATTAAAAGATAATTTAGTTGTCCCCTTTTGTTGCACAGTAACATTTTTAAAACATTTAACAACTTGTGTAAACATCTCCTGATCGATAGATATTCTTATCGTCTGGCTGAAGTCTATGAACATAACAGCACTTACTATATTGGATGTGTTAAATATATTGTCAGCTTTTTGTTGTTAATGTCCAAATATTTACTTATAGCCATACAATGTAAAGATAAATACATTTAGAGCAAATATTATTGTAAGTACTGAGGCGATAAATTATTAGAGAAATATTTAGTACGAATGTTAGTAACACTGTAACATATTTTGATTCAATTGTAATTAAGTACTTTATCTCTCGATGTATTTTGTATACATTCATTCCGCTGAAATATTATCTATTAGCGATAACGATGTCTCATACGTAATTATGCTTCAACCATAATTGTTCTGTCAGTCCTTTAACAACACCGTCAAAACTTTTATAAATAAATCAATTCTTTAATTTAGCTTGCAGACATAGACGTGATTGATGTGACCTTAATTCAAGGACACCGAATACCTAGATGATTGGGTGCCTTTATGTTATTGTACCTGTAATCAAATCAATCCATTAACCGCCAACCTGTCGGAAAATCCCGAGCACTACCTACAACTCAGATTTGCAATTTAAATTAGCAAAAATTTCCAAATGAAAGTAATAAATATGCTGCCAAAAATGAGAGCTCAATGTTTTTAATAAGCTAGTAGTATATATATATATATATATATATATATATATATATATATATATATATATATATATATATATATATATATATATATATATATATATATATATATATATATATATATATATATATATATATATATATATATATATATATATATATATATATATATATATATATATATATATATATATATATATATATATATACAGGGTGAGTCAGTTTTTTATAGACAAACTTTAACAGGGGATAGAACGCACGTTTTTAAAAAGAAAAGTGCCTATAAAGATAAGGCCGATCTAGCTTCCTAAGGAAGATACAGGGTGTTAAAATTAAATTTTTTTTTACATTAATGTGTAATATTTTCTGAACGGAATGATATATTCACTACATATTTTACACATATCTTAACCTGCATAGGATCAACATGCTGTATTGTTCCTGTCGAAAATACTATAGTGGATGTTACTTTTTTCGGGTACTTCGACTATTCTGCATAATAGAACTTTTTTTTCGTACGCCACTGACATTATCTGATACATATTTCTAAAATAGCGGCCCCTTAGTAACAATTTTGATCTCTTGTAATTTTGCTCTAACTATGACAGTTTTCGAGATATTGGCCGTTGTTTCTCTGACAGTGTAATGTCGTTATTATAATTTTTTTTTCTCGAATTTTCTTTATGACTTATAAACGAACGCTTAGATTTTTTCATGTTTGGGGGATAATGCCTATTAATTAAGGCGCATAAAACAAGCGGTAAGAATGTTCAAAAACTTGCACAGTGGCGGGGTGGAAGGGGTGCTCCACCCCTTTCGTAAACAGAACTTCTACGCCAAAGACTATTTAAAAAAAACTGTTATTTTCATTATCTACATACAGTTTAACAAAAATAATGTCCCTTCTTCTGTTTCGAAATTCCTGTGCGTTTCCTAGTTATTTTGATTTTTAGTGTTTGATGTGGTACTATATTAAGTAATTTATTTATTAGCAATAATAATTATCGGCTAAATATTGAATTCTTTCAACAATAGGTTCAACAAGATTTTATGCATTTTAAAGTTTAACATCTTCTGAATAACTGTATGCCTAATGCTTTTATATATAATATGTTCAAATAGAACAAATATAAATAGTAGACTAGGTTTGTGTATTCTAAGAATGAGTTCCGTCAAAAACTAATGTCATAAAACGTCACTGCAAGTGTTGGTGTATTGGTAATTTAAATTCAAGTATGAATGATCAATGAAATAAATCGTATACTGCTCTGAAGATCCTCAAGAAAGGTGAAAGAACTTGTACAACTTCTAAGTGGTTCGTTTTCATATGCATAGTGATTCATTTCCGTATGTGTGTCCAGATATAGTACTGGTAAGTGTGTTTTCTTTCTTATTCGTCTAGTTGCTTATTTCTATGTAATGAAATGCTACAAACCCAAGATTACTTTTCACAAAATAAATATGAATAGCAAAGAATTTCAAAGCTAATATATATATATATATATATATATATATATATATATATATATATATATATATATATATATATATATATATATATATATATATATATATATATATATATATATATATATATATATATATATATATATACCCTGTATATATATATATATATATATATATATATATATATATATATATATATATATATATATATATATATATATATATACCCTGTATATATATATATATATATATATATATATATATATATATATATATATATATATATATATATATATATATATATATATATATACCAATTGATTTCCCAAGAATATTTTTAGATTGTTAGGTTAAGGAATTTTCTTACAAGGTCAACATCTGATAATATAGATATGTCTACATGGCATAAGGTCACATTTATTAACCTCATATCTATTAAGGGCATTTTAGTACGGGACCGTTTAACGGTAGTTTAAGTAGTGTTTTTTAAATTTAGTCACATACTTAGAAATACGTATACATGGCATAAGGTTGCCAAGAAGGACCAGTTTGGTCACAATTACTTTTGTCGTAGGATCGGTGACTGAACAAATAGGAAAAATACGTGTACATGGTATAAGGTCGGCCCAGGAGGACTAGTTGGTTTCCCAAGACTATTTTTAGATTGTTACGTTATAGGAATTTTGTAACAGGGTCGACAATCTGGGAGTTCTTATTTTTTGAAAATGACTGAAAAATAGACTTTTTGCAAAATTCAAAAAATTCTCCAGCGGCCAAATTTCATCGAATCGGTTTCAAATTTTTGGGATCATCTCTCCCTTTCTGACGTACTTTTAAGGAAAAAATCGGCCATGTACACATACCATGTACATGGCCTTACGTAAAAATATCATGTACACGTATTTCTATACTGCTACTACTTAAAATAAAATAGCTAAATATATTATAAAAATATAAAGTCGAATTGACCAGAGCCCATCGCATCATGCAATTTGGCAGCGTTCGGGTGCATCAGGCGTGTAACGGAGAGTGGATGTCGTGACAAGGGAATGTCGTGACAAGTTAACCGCGTGTCAAAGTCCTAGAGATCGCGGTGAATTGATCGCGGTGAATGTTTTCGGCAACGTTCGGAGCGTCAATATTATTGGCTATAGATGTGACCTCGATAAGAGGGGCCGAGCGGAGTGTAACATATAAAGGCGGATCTGGCGTCAAATGGATGTCGTAGCGGGTGGACGTCGTGACAATTGGATGTCACGAGCTCTTGCAGAACTTCCCAAATATTAAAAAACTAGGCGAAATAATTAACTCCAATTCCGAATTATAAATAATGTTGTTTTTAAAAGAATGGAGAAATCGACCTAAAATTTTCTTTGGTACTTACCTACGTACTCTGGCGGACATTTGAAAGTGCACGACTCTTATATCAGATTTAGTTATATTTGATCTTTGTAAAACTGACTTTGAAATTTGAGGTTCATGTGATGTGTCATTATGACATTCATAATTGTCTAATTATTACTTATCAAAATTAAAAAGTGTATTATTATTTTATCAAAAAAATTCCAAATTAACAAAGAACGTCCCAAAAATGTTCAAAATAAACAAAATTATAAAAATTAAGTAACTTAAAACTACAAAACTCCAACGCGAGTAGGTCTGTATAAAATTAATATTTCATCCAGGCGCCATTTGAGTCTATTACACCTTGCAATCGACGTCTCATTGATGAAACAACTGTCCTCGTGTAATCTACGTTGATATTGTCCCAAGCATTTTCTATTGCTCCCCACAATTCTTCGGCATTTGCTGTGCGGAAATGTATATTACCAGGTCTATTATAAATATTCTTAACAATCATCGACCATGCATTTTCAATTGGGTTTAGGTCGGGCGACTTTGAGGGCCAAGGTAGCACGTTTATGTTGTGTTCATTAATCCAGTTAGTTACAATTCTTGATGTATGAATTGAGCAATTATCTTGCTGGAAAATAAAATTCTGAGGATACAACATAGTGACGGACGGCAGCATAATATTGTCCAATATGCGTATGTAACTCTGTCCGGTAAGGCGCTCTCCTATCCTCCAGCAAACACCGGGGCCTAGGGAACTTATCCATGCCCAAACATTGATGGAAAAACGTCCACTCCGGTCGGTAGGTTTAATATACCTCTCTTCATACCCCGAATTCTGAGGTCGGTAGACGCGGATGGAACCATCATGACATGACTGAAAGATCTTTTCGACGGAAAATATGACATTATTCCAAAAGTCGTCGGCCCTACCGACAAACTGGTTCGCAAAATTAAGACGTTGTTCTTTATGCCTTGGCTCCAAAAATACCTTCTTTGCTGCCGCTTAATTTCGTAACTGACCCCTTCACCCGCCGCCTTGCAGACCTCACAGATCCAGGAAACTCCGTTTCGAAACAGGCCGTCACTGCTGTTTCAAAGGGATTCTAAGATGGTCTAGGAAGAGGTTGTCTTGCTCCACAGTGCTTATTTTACGACGCCCTCCGCCGTGGACGTAGCGAACGTTTCCTACTGCATTCCATTTTAGTTTGAGTTTGAATACACAACTCTTACTCACATTTAGCTCATCTGCAACTGCCTGTAATGACCAATCATTTTCAAGCAATGTAACAGCCCGCATTTTTTCAGGTTCAGTTAACCGCGGCATTTTAAAACTTGAAAACTAATAAAAAAGTAAATAAATAATAATAAAAAAATAATACTAATAAAAAGTGGTTTGTAAATTACGGAGTTAATTACTGACATTTGTTTGAAGTTTCAAATAAGTGTCAAAATGAAATATAAAAAGATCACATTACAATATCAAAAAAAATCCTGCACTTTCAAATGGCCGCCAGCGTACCTACATTGGGGACTACACGTGATGTGTACCCTGTATAACATTATGTAAATGAACCACTGTACATAATTATTGTTGTTTTAATATTCGCATTGAACTAATTATGTATAATTCTATTAATTATATATTCCAATGTCGAAGTAGGCATCTCTCATGATAACAGGACTATATAATAGCTCTAATATAATATGTATAATATGCAATAAAAACAAGGCTGTAAATATCGATTATACTCATCATGAACGAACCCATATGACCTTCACGCTTCATAATAAAGTATAAATGTATATATGTTATTCTTTCTCTGTTTTATAGGTTCAAAGATGATTTTGAGAAGTGCTAGTGGTGAATTCAAATCGGGACAGCTTACTGCAATTCTAGGCCCATCCGGGGCCGGTAAAAGCACACTGTTAAATATACTAGCTGGTTATAAGTAAGTATCTAAACATTTGTACATATCTACTTATTTTCTGTTCTGGATTAGACCTTTGTTGAACAATTACCTCACAACTCACAAATCAATTACAGTGAGTCGAACATATAAAAACATAGAACCAGTACAGCCCAGATAGCACTAACATATTCCTTGAATATGAAGGGAATATTTTCCTGAAAGAATTGAATGTTCTCGGAACGATATTTAAATATCCAATACTTACACATATTCCAGAAAAATTCCTGTAATTACACTATTTTAAGCGTTCCAGGAATATTCATCAGAATATTCTGGTAATCTACCATGGTAGGGGAAATGGGCCTAAAATGGGGTATGTGGGTAAAATGGGACATCAATGTTTCTCACTCTACAATAGCTGACAACTTCGCGTATTAGAACGTAATGCGCGTGTGTGGACGCTGTGTTAGTGGTATACTGTCCAAATTGTAATTAGTTTCTGATTAAAATAGTTAGAGTGATTTTATTGTTTTCTAAGGTGTAACTGTAATATTTATAGTTTGCGGAATAAGCTCCTGGATCAAAACAACTCGTAATCTTAGGTTGTTACTACACACCGTTTTATATTGAGAGGTTAGTTAACGACTGCTGTCTGCGAAATTGCTCTGAAGGACACATGTTCTTTACGCGGTAAGTTTAAAAATTTCAACACAAATGTGGGTAAAATGGGAAATTTTATCGCGTTAAAACGGGATAGTATCCCATTTTACCTACACTATTTCAGTAAGTATTCAATAATAAAAATATTAAAAATAATAATTTGTTTTTATTAAGGAACTAGCGACAATACCAATAATTAATTACAAAAAGGTGTAACAACAATAAATAGTGCGCTAATTCACTTAATAGGGAAAGTTCAGTCGGCCGCAAAATAATAAAGTTGCGAAAAATTTATATTATTAAATTTATTTTTTATTCGTTTTCAGATGCCTTCCACGTATAAAAGAAAAACTGACCGCCAATCTTGGTCTGAAGAGGCAATGTCTAGAGCACTGGAGGCATGTTATTTAAAGGCTGCAAAACAATTTAATGTTCCAAAGCAGGAAATTAACGTTTTCGATGGAACTAAAGAAGCAACTGGTAGAGTACACTAAAAACATGGAAGCCATGTTGTTTGGACTAACAACAAGAAGTATTCGAAGTCTTGCGTATCAAATTGCCGTTAGAAATAATATCGTTCACCATTTTAATAATGAAACTAAGTTGGCAGGTGGCACTGGTTGCATTCCTTTTTGAAGAGAAACAAGTTGTCTCTTCGAGGTCCTAAAGCAACTTCTGCTGCAGGAGCTAGAGGCTTCAACCGTGAGGCAGTTAACTCATTTTTTGATATTTTGGAACCGCTCCAAGAAAAACACAATTTTCCGCCATCAAGAATGTTTAACGTGGACGAAACGGGTATCACCACCGTCCAATCCCGACCATCAAAAATAATTACTTTAGAGGCAGAAAACAAGTAGGCTCTCTCACATCAGCCGAACGCGGACAGTTAACGACTGCAGTAATTTGTATGAGTGCAAGTGGCATTTTTGTGCCACCGATGCTAATTTTTCCTCGAGTGCGAATGAAAACTCAATTTGCTAATGGAACTCCACCAGGTTCACTATCAATTTGCCATAAATCTGGGTGGATGCAATCAGAGTTGTTTGAAAAATGGTTTGATCATTTCGTTCTTCACACGCAAACTTATCTTAACGAAAAGTAAACCAACGTTACTTATACTTGACGGGCATAAAACACACACGCAAAATATTGCAACGATAGATAAGGCACGAGAGAACGGAGTGACAATTTCATGCTTACCACCGCACACCAGTCATCGTCTGCAGCCATTGGACGTTTCATTCATGGCACCCTTTAGCACTTTCTATACTTAAGAAGCGGAAATATGGTTGAGAAATCATCCAGGACGATGCGTTACGATAAGCGAAGTTGGTTCTTTGTTTGGTAAAGCATATCTGAGATCCTCAACTCCTCTAAACGCCATTAACGGTTTCTATAAACCTGGATTATGCCCATTAGACCGCACGATATTCACAGAAGATATGTTTGCTGCAGCTTTGCCAACGAATTATGATCAACCTCAAAACAATTACACTACTGAAAATGGTGCAGTTGTAGTTGTGTTACCTGAAAGGGAAGACTCAATGGAAAATATTCACCGTAACTTTGTAAGGGAGTCCACACCAGAAGATCAAACACTCGAAGGACCATCGACTAGCGGCGTTTGCAATTTAATCAGCCGTGAAATAATTGCTCCATATCCAAAAGCTGGGAAAGTAGAGCCATAAAAAAAGAAAGGCAGCAAAAAGGGCAAGGCTGCAATACTTACGAGTACCCCTTATAAAGAAGATCTAGAGAAATCCTTGGCTGAGAAAAACAGAAAAATTAATGCAGACAAAATGAAAACGAATAAAATAAAAAAGTTAAAAAATAAAAACGCTACTAATAGCAGCTCATCAAAAGGTAAGACACGGGTGTCCAAGTCTAAGGTGACCAAGATTTCAAAGGACCAATCCAGCAGCAGTGAATCTGATGTTGACGTGGATTGCCTATTTTGCGAAAATTATTATTCTAAGGACCACCGTGGAGAATGATGGTTAATGTGCTGTCAGTGCGGCAAATGGGCTCATGATGCATGTGCGGGTGTGGAAAGTAATGACGATGACGAATTCATATGTGATGTCTGCATGCAAAAATAAAGTTTTTTAAAAATGTATTTTCTAAATAAATATTATATTGGAGTATTCTCTCGTGTTGAATCCATATCCCATTTTACCTCCTGCGTTGTCCCATTTTACCAACACTGTGTAGGTAAAATGGGAAATTGTAGAAATTTTCTAATTACCACATGTAACTACTTGTTTTTCATTGTTTTTGATGAATATTTGGCTAAATCAATATCCATATTATAGTATATTCAACTTTCACAATTTTACATTTACCTTTCTCTATACATAATGCCAAACGTTAAGTATCCCATTTTAGGCCCACTTCCCCTATATTATCATCCTATTCATGGGACATACTTAGTAGGTATATTCATATATCCTACAGGTTGGAAATCAGTTTTTTTTATCAAGTTCTTTTTCAGAAGAACTACTGTTGAAATGAATAGCATATAAACTATAATCCTATAATTTTAGAGTGATATTCATAGAGAATATTATTTTGAGAAAATTGAAGAATACCTACGGCATATCCATGCAATATCTTGTACTATCGGAGAGGTTACAACGAGAGTCCCGCAAGGGCTCTGATTTAATGCTATTACTATTTTACTATTTTGAATTTTCCTGCCCATGTTTCGCCACGAGATTGTTTTAAGCTAACATATTTGGCGTGACATGTCTTTAAATGTTTCTAAACTATTTTAAGACTACTAGGGAATTAATTCTCAAACGCAGAGCTAATAGGATTAATACAGTTTACTGTACCAAGCAGGTCAACTCGAGTTTTTAGTATATTTCCCATACCTTTTCAAAACAACACAAATAACGGTTTTTACAGTCAATGTCACGTGTAATGATATCACCCAACAGAGACATAATATGTTGGCTTACAAATATAGGCATAAGTAATTATATTTTTATATTGTTGCAGACTTTGTTTATGTTAGTTTAATCATTAATTATTCTAATCAAGCTCAAGTTATTTTTCTTATAATATATTTAAATAAAGAATTTATTTGCTTATGCCTCTGTGTATTTTGTCAAATGCAAATTGTAAATATTTAATGACTCTACATATCCTATCTGTTTAAAATATAAACCAAATGGCCATATTTGTTTTGACTCAATAGCATTATCATTGTTTGTTATAAGATGCAAAGCGTCCGGAATTTTCTGGCTTATCAGACAACACTTTAAAATGTCAAATAATGGAACAAACGTTATATTGTCATTTTCTATGACCTTGTTTGCACTTACAGATGTCGCGGTGCGACGGGCTCGATTCTGATAAACGGACAGCAAAGGAATATAAAGCAGTTCAGGAAAATGTCTAGGTATATTATGCAGGAGGATCTCATTCAGCCCATGCTAACGGTAGAAGAAGCTATGCGGGTGGCTGCCAATCTAAAATTAAACAAAAGTATGCCGTACGAGGAGAAACTGAATGCGGTACGTAATCTATTATTTATTATTATGAAAGTATTCGAGAATGCAATTCGATTGAGAACTTGTCGCAACAAACCAGTGATCGGAAAACGTTTTGATGTAAATAACTAATGCATCTTTCGCAGGTTTGACTGCAAATACCAGGGAGGAACGTGAAATTCGACATACATCTCTTTTCTCGGTCATATTACTCGGTCTATTTTATCAGATTGCATAAGGAAATTACATTTTTCTGGTATCATGATAGAAAGTAAACTTTTTGCCCCGATTCTGTGGTTGCTAGACATCTCCTTAGGGAATGTGGTTGCTTTATCTCCTTAGGGAGAAAGTTTGTTCCTACAGTATCGGCTGGGATCATGTGGCCAAAGTTTACAGAATATATATCAGTTGTGTCACAGGCATTGCGTGCCGTTTCTGCTTTCCCCTTCCTCACAGACCGCCCGTGGACGACCAGGACGCCAGCGCATACACAGTGCTCCAGATTCTCGCTAGGAACAGTTAGTGGTGATTTGTACGGAGTGGACCAGAAACGTGAAGCGAAATTAAATTGTATTAACATGCGTACGGTGTATTGTTCAGTATCGTTGCACACCAAAGCGTGGAGTTGGATTATCATTTTTCTGGTGTCAAAAAAATGAAGCTAAGCGAGTTTACATTTGTTTTAATTATTATATTTTACGATAAACTCAATCAGTATTACTCCTTTGTTTTTTTAACAATATTCTATAATTAACAGAAGATAATTTGATTTTTTTAAAGGTTTATTTAGATATTTCGCCAATTTTAGTTAACTAATTTAAATATTTATATTGAAATCTGTATATTCGTGTATACATTGATTATTAAACGGTTTTATTTAGCTTGACTTAATGTTCTCGCTCACATTAAATAGACACAACAAAATCTGGCATCGACCAAAAATGTAGCCGGCCCTTTAACTGCTTCGATATTCTCCATTTTTTTTTATCATGAATTCACAAAAATTACTTTAGTAATCTGACACAACTGACAACACTTTATTTACACATATAAAAGAACATATCATCGTCACACCAACGCAGCGGCGCATCATACCCCCACCCAAGACTTCATCCATTTTTCAGAATCAAAAATAGAAATTTAATTCTTATTTTTTTATGTCATCATATGTCATGTTATGTTTATCATAATATGTCAAAATTTAGTAAAATTTTGTATACAGCTCGTGAATTAAACTTTTATTCACTCGAAAAATTGTACATCTCGCGAAAAACATTGGTTTAATTTAATTATTGTTATATAAATAACTATTATTTAGTTATACGTATTTACTTAGTGTTTTCATAAAGTAAGTTATAACCTACTAAATCACAAATAAAAGTGGAACATTCTGGCGACATGCATTGCGCGTTACGAATACCTACAGATGTGAACCGAACAATTTTTTACCCTAAAAATAATATATAAACAAAATATTTGTTTTCCCTTTATTGGTTATATATATATATATATATATATATATATATATATATATATATATATATATATATATATATATATATATATATATATATATATATATATATATATATATATATATATATATATATATATATATATATATATATATATATATATATATATATATATATATATATATATATATATATATATATATATATATATATATATTCATTCTGTAGCCTCAGCATAATTTCAGGGTCCATGCGGGATCTGTCCATCCCCGCATGGCGGGGTCTGCGGTGCCCTTATCCCCGCCAGTGCTAAAGCGTGCTGGCGTTGCTGGCCTTGGCTCTAATGACGCTTGTAATGTACTATCTCGATTTTTCTAAAATGTTTTAATACTTGTAAAATGTAATTGCGAACCATCCTATAATCATAAAAATGTCCCTGATAGTGTTTAATTACTTTTTAACTGATTATTAGTCATTTTGCAAATAATTGCTAGTAAACAGTAAATTTAGCTGTTTTCTAAAGTTCAAGTTCCATAATATTATGTGGTTTCTATTAGTGGAATCACAATTATAACAGTTTAGTTTCGGCGTTGTGGAATATTTTGTAACACTTTTTTAATTTTTCTATCGCTTCCTAACGACGCGCGTTTCTAACGATCATAGCATCATTTTTATTTTCTGCAAGATGGCAGTGTATGAGGTTCTTTAATAATATGAGGGCCTTGACCAAATTTGTACAATGGCCATGTGAACTGTATTCTGTAGTTATTTATCGGTGTTTGCCTCGCTTGTACGCATTTTGATATTTTGATACGCTTTTGAAGAGAGCGGCAACGTGTATCATCATCCTCAGCCTCACGTCCTCCGAAAGTCGCGACCTCTGAACGTCGCGTTTTTCAATTAAGTAATATACAGATAATGTTATTGATACATTCATTATCGTAATCTATTACTTTTATTTTATTACCTATTACGTTTCTGTTACAAACTACTTATTACCTTCCTACCTAATTATTAACGTCATTAACTATTACGATCTTATAACCATTATGGTCCGCTTGAACATTTTTAATTGGATCCAAGTATTAACAAACAAAGTGAGAATACCGGTAAAGTCTAATCTGTTGGCGGTTACATAAACAAGGAAAAAGCGCAACCGTTTTCCGTAGCTCAAATGCTTCTTTTTATATAGTTATTTATTTATTGTCGGGCAGATTGGTAAATCCAGTTACACGGTGAAGCAATTAAGTAATATCGAGGAACGGAGTCCTTAACGCAAGTATTGTTGCAACTGCCGATTATTTAACATCTCGAATTATCCTTCCTGGAGTCCTTTTCGGTTAGCCCTTACTGCAGATTCTTCTCTGTTGACGAATTTACCCACAGGTTGGCCGAACTGGATAAATATGACTTGGAGTCCTAGCTGGAGTCCTTTTCTGTTTGCCCTGATATTCACTACAGGTTATTATTTGTTGAAGCATTCAAATTCACAGGTTTGTCGCACTGGCTAACCCAGAAAGGAATCTTTCAAGTGCGAAACTTAAATAATATGAGTTAATTCAAAATGAGCTAGTGACCTTCATAATGAAACATTATGTCTCCTTATTGCGTCCGAGACGTTATTCCGAGAACCTAGAAACGACTCTTACCGACTGCGACACATAAATACGGGTTAACTAAAAACGGGCCTGCAGAAATTGTTGTAACTGCTGTTAGCTTTGTTCGGTTAGTCCGCAGTGGATAACCTAGAAATTGCTCCTACCGACTGCGCCACTCAAATACTTGCTAGCCACTTTTCCGATTTAAAAGTTTCCTAAGTAAAATAATTTGATTGTGACTGATTGTGGATTCGTTATATTAAGACTGGGGCTTAAATGAGGCAGTACATACAATTCTGTGGCTTGGTTCTAAAAGGGCCAATGTCGCTATCTTCTTAGTTTTAGTTAGTTTTGAACTAGATATTTTGAGATCTTTACCTGAAAAGGCCAAAGTACGTGGCTTTACTAAGTTACTCTTTACCTAAGTGGCAAGGGTCAAAGTACGTTTGTGAAAAATAATTAAAATACTAAAAGGGTCAATATTGACTTAGGCTATGGACGGTATATAGGTATGGACATTGGCCCTTTTAGAACCAAGCCACAGAATTGATCTTACTCGCATTATACGTTATTGGGATAAGAACACAGTTGATAATAATTTATTATGGATATCACATAATATAACTCGCGGCATAATTTTTTTTAACACGACATGGTATATGATCAATTAATGAGCTATATACAGGTATACAGACTTACTCGTTCAGTCGCTCGAGACTTACTGATCGTCAGCAAATATGATATATTGGCGTCAGAAATTCAAAGTTGCCGGCAGTAAGAGAGATTGCCCGGCCCAACGCCTTTTTGATATATTGTAACGCTACCTAGAGTGAAGGAATGTTAATTGCTGGTGAAGTTGATTTAACGATAGAAAATCTATTTTGATATTTGACATTCCATTTTTAGTAACCTATTTTTTCTGCAATTATGTCGGCAATGAATAGACTAATAGATTCCTGTTTGAGTGTATTTGGTTGTAATTTACCTAGATGGTCGTAAACAAGTTTATACTGAAAGTTAAAACGACAACACTTACATTTGGTAAATCATGCTTTTCAGCTTGCATATTAATATTAGTGTCTCTGTCACAATAGTTATGATCCATAGCCATAATAATGAACTTTACACAAGTAAAGCAGGGAAAAAGAAATATAATAAAGCATAACACCAATATTTTAAGACACTATTTGAATAAACAAAAGTCAACACAAAAAATAGAACCAACACGGGCAACAAGCAACAAGTCTTGAAAATATAGGTCATGCGTTATACTGTTATGCCAGAGAACACTACCATTTGGTTATGCTATGTATATGAGTTCGGTATATGGCTGTTAAAAAATGGTGGCGGTCGTGAGAAATAATGCATTTTACTTTATTAATTTTTATGGGTTGGTGTTGATGTCAAAAATATTGCTGTCAAATCAGATTTTCTATCGTTGAATCAACTACAGTTCGTACAATATGTATGTATAGTTGAACGACCGGCAACCCTGACCTACACAATGTTTTTCATTGGCGTAGACATTTTTTTTCTTAGGGGGGTGAAAGTAGAAGGTTTTTATATGCATATTTTCAACACCACAGCTGATATTGAATGCAAGTTTCCACACCACTCATGAAGTATTGCTTTCAGCGCGTTACCATTTTTTAGTGGGTGGTTCGCCAGTAGCCATATAAAACACTTAGCTGTTTTATATGGCTACTGTCGAGAAAAATAAACTTTAAAACGGAAAAATAAAATAAATATACTTGCAAATACACACTGTTGAAATACAATCATATTTATTGTGTAAGTAGGTACCTACCTAATCTACCAAATCGTTAACACTTAACAAAGACAAATATTATTAACAGACAAGCTTTGACAAAGATCAGAGCTTGTTTGTTAATAGGTACTTACATAACTAAACCGAGACTAAATTCAACAGATTTATAAAAATCATTACAAATGCAATACATACCTACCTACCAGCTTCTCATCGCATAAACCAGAGAGCGTTTTCAGTTTCGTAAATCCCAATAAAAAGCCTAACTTATATCGTTGAATTTAGCATTTATAACCTAGCGGCCTCAAGCACTGGAATATTTTTTGGATAAAATTATTTGAGAAATGTCTTAAGTGGAGGATGTAATAGGTACCTACCTACCTAAGTACACGTCAGTACCTACTTCGAGCAGCCCATAAATCAACTTTTTTTTTGTTAAAGTCGGCTCTGCTCTAACACCCACTATCCATTTTTGCCGTCAAATAATATTTTCCTTAATTTTTTTTAACATGCCTATCCCATCTCGTAAATAAAGCGAGGTCTGGTGGAAATCTACGTTTTTCAGGTTTCATAGGAAACGAACAAACATGTTTGTTAACCGCCTTACTCTTTTATTTCAACTCTCGTAGCGATGTATACCTACATAGGTAGGTATATAAATAATATATTAGCCATTCCCGCGAACACGACACTGTAAGATATGCGAACCTGATCCTATTCGATCCGAGAATCCGATCCCGATCCGAGAGATACGATTCCAATAAGTTAAAAAGAGATATACTGCTCGAATATTCCTTTTTGGAAAGGTCGTGGATCGGCGTTGCCGCTTTTAACTATAAAAATAGATGTTTACCTACTTAATTGTCATATTTAAAGTAGACGAAAATAAATGTAAAAACGTTACATCTTGGCCTATAATATATTATTGTGTGCACAATTATTATTTAATAACATTCATAAATAATATATACAACTTTAATATAGTATTGTGGAATTTGATATTTTAATTGAATTCTGAGAAAATTGAGAATTACATGTGGCAACTGCGCGGTATCTTATATGGGGTCAGTTAACTATACATACATATTGAATGAACTGAATATTGTAATAAATTTAAATTATAATTTACTAGGATACAATCTAAATGTTTACTGATAAATGTTAAATTATCTATGTGCAAATTTTTAACGAATTCTTGCACTATGTATTATATTGCGCCTCCTCTCCCCCATAGCTGCTGGCCTGGCCCTTTGCCTTATAGCATTTGTTGCAAGAACCTTAAAATAAACTCTTAGATTAGATTAATTATTTCTCATGTATGTCATGCTTATTTTGCCGGTGTATAGTATAATGAAATGTTTTTTCAGATACATGAAATTTTGGAATTGTTGGGACTAGCTGGAGCAAAATTCACCCAAACATCCGAATTGTCAGGAGGCGAGAGAAAACGGCTATCGATAGCCTTAGAGTTGTTAAATAATCCTCCTCTGCTGTTTCTAGATGAACCCACTACGTAAGGCATATTTTTAGGGGGTAAAGGGAGTTGTTTTTCTTCTAATCGTACTACGTTTTAACGTTTATAAGTCTCCTTTTAAATTTTTGGGAAAATTTTCTTTAATGTATCTAGAGCGACATGCTTTCTAGTTCCCAAAAGTACTACTAACGCAAGAAATCTGACGGAATAATTTACCTACTTACGTAAAAGTATGCTTTTGCATTCTATATACAAAAATAGGTATTTATTTAGTTCAGGTATGTGTACGTAAGTAGGTCCATACGTAGAGGATAGTAAATCCACAAATAGGCAGCGTTTGTGTACACATATGATATGCAAATTTACTGATGACTTTCACAACAGGCCTCAAAATCTATTGAAAACGCACCATTCAATCGCGAAAGCCAGAAGAATGCTACTGTCTATTATTTACGATCGGACTGTAGATAAGTGCAGTTTGTCATCACTCGATGTAGTCAATCTAACGATGCGATGCGAGCGACGGACGGTAAATTGTAGGTTATCGTTATCCCAGTTGATCTTGACCATTCGACCCATCGCAATTACTGTAGTTAATTGTTATACAAATTGAAATAACATGTGACAATTAGACCATATATATTTTGTTGACAATAATACATTGATTATTGTTACCTATCTATTTTTTACAGCACTAATTTGAACACGACGATAGCCCACACCGAAAAAAACACACAAAGAATGTGGTTCTATGACATTTATTTATTGATGTAAAACAAAACTGTAATACAAAACGAATACCTACTTTTTATCTTTGCAAGTCACACCGCTTTGTTTTTGTTTAATTTCGATAAACTTAGCCTTTTAACAGAGGCTTGTAAATAGTTAATTGAACTCAGGGTTTACAGGGTGACTCAAATTATTATGAATATACTCCTATGAACATACAATGAATTGTAAATAATAGTAATTTGTATTAATTTCCTACCCATCTGAAGAACGTTACACCGACCACTTAATACTCTATTCTAGTGTCTCATGAGGTCTCATGTATTAATTTTTAGGGGCTTGGATGACCTCTCGTGCTCTCAGTGCATATCCTTGTTAAAAAAAATTGCCGAATTGGGCCGGACAGTCATCTGTTCGATACACACGCCTAGCGCTCGTCTATTTTCTGTGTTCGACAGCGTTTATATCCTTTCGGTTGGGCAATGCGTCTTCCAAGGATATGGTCCAAACGTGGTTCCCTTTCTGTCAAATCTCGGAATCGACTGCCCCAAGCATTACAATCCCGCAGATTTCAGTAAGTAGTGCAACAAATGAGGTCCCCGGGGCATATTCAAATAAGTTTAATGTTTTAGTTATTGAGGTGTGCTCTGCGGAATACGGGGACTACCACGAGCGTATGGTCACTGCCATCGACAATGGAAGGACTGTTTATAGTAGAGATGACACCGAGGAATCTGTCGAGGAGGTTTATTCTAGTAACATTTTGTTAATTAAAGAGGATCCGTCGCCGTTAGATCTCAACTCACAAATATTTGACCATGAGTCAGGGTGGATACGTCAATTCTGCGTTTTAATAATGAGAATGTGGCTGCAGATGTGGAGGGATAAGGTAGGTGATGGTTTCGTTGCTGCGGATTCTAATTACAACCTAATTTACACATTTAATAAATTTTTAATTTATTTATTATTTTCGGCGAAACGAAACGAAATGCGAAACGAAATGTGGAATTTCAATGTTTCTGTCGCACATCATTGACGAAAAACCGACATGTTTGTTTTATTTTAGGTGCAATGTATAATGTATCCAGTTATGTACCTATACAAGCAAATCATTTTCATCATCTCCAATAGCGGAATCGTTTAAAAAATCTTTTCTATAAAAATTTCATCGTAAAGTTTGCTAATGCATACCAACAAAAAGAAAGATTTACTATACGCAATGCTATGTTAACTACCTCTTAAACTGTCACAAGTTAGAATTAAAAACAGAAATTAAATACAAAGACAATAATCTATTCCTTCGTGTTAACCGACAAATACCTACGTAATAGTTATTTAACGAACTAGTGTATTAATGACAGCGATTAATATTCGAGATATTTTAACGCGCGAGCGTAGCGAGCGCTTTAATTGTTGAGATTATTAATCGCGTTTTAATATACGAGTTAGTTACAAAAAAAGAGGAGTTTCTGTGAGTTTCACAGAAGATTTTTTTAGCTATGACAACTTTATTTTGTACCGAATTTTCAATATATCCTATGCAACAGCAGTGGATTTCCAACTAGCCAATCGTTTAATGGTTGAAAAGTCTGCACCATTGTCAGAAAGTATGCAGGCAGAAGGTGTTTTACAAAATTATATTTCAAATGTTAAGCGTGACATTACTGACAGTGACAGATTGATGACATGGCATCTTCATTTGGAAATTTAAATTTATGCGTGTGTTTGACTGAAATCGTTTATTAATAGAAAATCATGCATTAATAGGGGGTCATTAATAAACGATTTTGTATAAATTATTATTATTTTGATTTTATTATATTATTTTGTATTAATTAACCTCGTAAATATACGGTCGACGGAAAAAATAATTAATTTACTAAATTATTTCAAGATTTTAGCAAAATGTGAACCAAGCAACGATTTTGCAAATTCTGTAAAACTAATGCAAACAACCGCGGGCCGTCTTCTGTGCTTACGTAGTGGTCGTGGTGAGGATACAGTTCTAGGCTCGTTACACTATCGATGGCTCCACCCATACTTCATAGAAGAAAATTTAGGCCAACATGAATAAATATATAAATATCTTTGCAAACCTTTGTATAACCTTAGTTACATGCCCGTAATCCTGAACAAAGAGAATAAATGTACTGGCAGCGAGACGGTTGCGCAGTACATTAACCACGACTGGTAAAGCAGTGGTTGAATGAGCACTTTGGAGACGGATGGGCTGGAAGATACGGTCCAATTGAATGGCTTCTTTTTTGGGACTTCTTTTTATGGGTCATTTTGAAGATAAAAGTATACGCTGATGGCCTTTCACATAACTTAGATGTTTTGAAGCAAAGAAAGGTAATCAGAGAAATTAATAGGCCCGCAAAATGTACGGCCAGTTTATCAGAATAGGTGAAAAATGTCTGGATGCAGTTATATTGCATAACAGTTAGGTACTTAATTTTATTAAATAATTTATCATTAGAAATATCAATAAAAAAAATTATTTCGTTTATTATAAACAAAAATGTAGTGGGCCAACATCTGGAATATGAATAACAATATGATTAAATGAATAACAACAAAGTGTTTTACTAAATTTTGCTATAAAAAGTTATTTTACTTTTACTTACTTGGTAGGTTACTACCAAGTAAGGGTAGGACACCCTGTATACTTAAACTCTTATTAAAGTAGATTTTTATGGGTTTAAACACGCAGAATTATGGAGAATACTTTTTCTCCGTAAAATGACAAATAAAAAGTTTTCTCTCTTTTCAACCACATCCGTGGACACGTGTTTGTCAACCACAGCGCGGACAAACAAAAGTTTGCCTAAGCTATCTCAGTTTAAAAAAGAAAATACACTAGTAGGTTCGTACGGTGGGTATCGAGGCTACTAATTACCCGTGGGCGCCACTGACAATTACGCAACCAGGTCAGATGGTTCCCAACTATAGTGGGTATCGAAATTACCCTCAGAATCATGCTGTAATTTTGCTGAAAAAAAATAACACAGTACCTAATATCTATTTATTTACAAACATTATATGCGTTGATTAAACGCACTGAAAATTAAATTTAATCATCCCCACAATATATATCCCCAAATATGGTGTCATACAAATGAACACACAATTTTTATAAGGCAATGCGTATGTCTATCCCAGTGTAGGTTCAGATATGCAAGCACACAAAACAATATTAAAAAATAATTAGGGCTATGCGGCCTGAATTTAATGTAAATGTATATATAAATGTACCACTAAAGTCATAAAAGTATTCAGGTATAATTATTATTATACGTAAAATTATTATTATATATAAAATTGTTCAATTTAATTTAATCAATTTATGTATTAATTAAGAATTTAAAAATTCAAAATTAAACCGCCCAGTCTCCCTTGCCTGACTGCCACTGATTACAATAATAACCAAGGTATATCAAATATACAAGTATGTATTTCTTTTTAATTTTTGACAAAAAAAAGTGTTTAACTGGTACTGGGGTGAATTCGGAGGAAGGAGTAATGAGGTGGAATTATGAAGGATATGGTGAAAGGATGTTCAGGCAACCAATAAGTGAGTATTCAGTATAATTTGCCTTGTGACAGTAAGATTTGTTGTTTTATTGCTAAATAAAGGCTGAAGTTTGTGGAGGCTATTTTCAAAAACATGTATTTATGATTCTTTAGATGAAAACTCATTCCGCGCCAATTCTTCGCCAAAAACAACGCCAGTTTTTGAGTTAGAACCGCCATTCAAAAAACAATCTGCCCAGAATTAAATTCTTGACGAAATGGTAGGTACCTACTTAAAAGTGCATTTCGTCAAGTTTCACCATAATGCAGATCGCAACACAAACACAATATATAAATATATATATATATATATATATATATATATATATATATATATATATATATATATATATATATATATATATATATATATATATATATATATATATATATATATATATATATATATATATATATATATATATATCACGCATAAATAAGGACACATATCATGAACGCATGAACGGTTATCTCTACACACAGTGCAGTTATCAGACGTAAGATGTGAACTTCAGCATATCAAAACCAGTCTTTCCACATTGATGATCCATTAAAGTGTGACATTGACACAATTTCTTAGCTTGTAAGTGGACAGCAAGCAAAACATACTTGTAGGCACTGAAATATCACATGTGTATCTGAAGTTGCCTATAAATTATTTTGATATCCATCACATCATCCATGTAATACGTTCTATGACATGCAGGGATACATTATGTTACGGGTGATTAATTAAGACTTGTGGCGTGGTCGAGGCGACCAATATGATTTCCATACATTAGCGTTGAGTTGATACCTTAGGTATCCCCTTGTGTAATCTCGTAAAAAGTATACGTATGATGCCTATTGGATTTTTTTGTATTTATGTCCTTGCTACACATTATTTATTAGCATTGTATGTTTATAATTCCCCCTTCATATTTTCAGTGCTATTTGGTTATGAGGTCCGTCCTGTACATACTAATTGGCATAATTATCGGCAACCTCTACATAGGAATGGGCCAGGATGGTTCAAAGACCCTCTTCAATTTTGGTTTCTACTTCACATGCCTTATTTTCTTCATGTATATACCAATGATGCCTGTATTGGCGCAATGTAAGTTTAGTTATGTATGTCATATCTCAATATTTTCTTCATCCCCTAAACCATTGTAGTTCCCAAAGAAGTTCAGCTGGTGAAGCGAGAGCATTTTAACAAGTGGTATAGGCTGAGTGCGTACTTTACCGCACTGACAGTCTCTACTATCCCCCTACAGGTCATACTGGGGACTATATACGTGGCCTTGGTGTACACCTTGTCGGATCAGCCTATGGAGTTTGATAGGATGGTGATGTTTTACGTGGTTTGTATTCTGACAGGGATCATTTCGGAAAGCCTTGGCCTATTAATAGCGTCGCAATTAACTATAGTTGTAAGTACTTGTTAATTGAAAATTTGCGTGCAGAAAATGATATAAATTACATTTCAGAATGCCATGTTTGTCGGTCCTGTGGTTACCGTGCCTTTGATGCTATTGGCCGTCTACGGTTTTGGCTCTGGTTATGACACAGTACCAACGCTGATAAAAATTGCAATGTACTTTAGCTACCTACGTTACTCTCTAGAGGGTATGATACATGCAATGTTGAAGGGTAGAAGGAAACTGGAATGCCCGGAGACAGAGGACTACTGTATCTACACAGATTTAAATTTCTTCGTGAAGGAAATGGGAATGGAGAACACAATGTATTGGTTGGATATTACGGCGCTTGTGTGTATCTTAGTTTTGTTTAGGGGCGGCAGTTATTATTTGCTGCGGCAGAGACTGACGCCCAACAAGACATTCCTCGCATTACAATATATCGGGCGATTCGTTAAGTCTCATTTTGGAATATCGCGGTGATAATAAGTATTTATTTTGTACTTAGCATAGAGTTAATCAGTTTAACAAGTGAGTGTCCGGAAGAGGCAGGTGAGGGGGCTCCATTTCCCAATTTACGTCGTGATTATTTAAAAAAATTTCAGATCTCGATAAAATGCATTTACTTTATTATTCTATACTAGAGTAAACTAGTCTATAAATGTGGATATTTTTGCGGCTCGCGTGGGTCCAAAAACTCTTATTTTATTTCCTTTGCAGAATGCAATTGGAAATACTGTTTGTCTAATAATTATTAATATCTGAGATTATTATTAACGGTTGTGTTTAATTCAGTTGGTTTATATGATATTATATTATGTTATTATTATAGTAATAAATTATAGTATATAATTATAGTAAGCAGTTTTATTTCCTATTCGCAGATCTATATATCGCAATCATAGTACATTTACCTAGCTGAATATAAAATAAGTAAAAATTCCACTATCTAGTTGCGAGAGGTCAGTACTTTACTTCCCATTGGCAATGTAATACTGAAATGGCATTTGCACGCTATACTTGACAGGTAAATAAGCCTCATAACCATGACATGCATGCATCTATAATGCACCGATGAGGCCTAATAAGGCCGAAACTAGTAGTGCATGGCGTGATTACACTTGGGAGCGCTTCTTGTTCGCTTATGAAGATTTTAAGTCGTATTTCAGATGCATTATCATTTTAGTAATTCTTTATATGACATTACGTGGATATAAGCCTTCGTGGCTTCATCATCTAGTTAAAAGACGTAACGCAATATAAAAAAAATATCACTAAATCAAGGTAGTGCAATATAACCAAATAACCGAACCATTCAAGAGCAGACATAAGTGAGATAGCAGAATCATTAGACTGCAGCTTGAAGTAATTTTACATTTCAAATAACTTTACTACATTTTATTACATTGTAGTTCAACAGTTTATGTAAGCGCAGCTCAAGGGATTAGTTTATGGTAACTCCTTGGATGTAAAGGACTAACGGTCATCATATTCTCCCTTGTTGGGCACCTTTTCTGTTTCCCATTTGTTATGCGCCCCTGGGGCTTTACTACCTTTCCGCCTTGGCTCTCGTGGGGGCTATTTCTGTTATTTAAAGCGTTAACATCTTCTTTAGTGTATGTTTAGTTATTTATATAATTTGATCTGCGAAGATATATTTATTTAGGGTGTTCAAAGGGAAAGCGACGAAAAACCCTCTTTTGCTTGTTATGCTGGTTAGGTATAGGCAAGGAACCACTTAGCCAAATTTTGTGTTTTGTTTGTGTTTTAAATATTCAATATATATATATATATATATATATATATATATATATATATATATATATATATATATATATATATATATATATATATATATATATATATATATATATATATATATATATATATATATATATATATATATATATATATATATATATATATATATATATACAATACACAATATATATATATATATATATATATATATATATATATATATATATATATATATATATATATATTGTGTTCATTTTAAAACTTACCACTTTCGGAACATTTCTGACAGTCAATGAAGCTACTCTAAAATAAAAATCGACGTGTTCCGGCGAATGCTCAAATATTTTGCGGTTTTTCAATTACAGGAGGTGGTAAGTTTAATTGTGCAATTTGAATAATTTTTAAAAATATCAACCGATTTCCAAAAATGATGCACTGCTGTATTCGCAATGAAAAGGGCTTTCAAATGATGTATAACACGTGGGGTAGCTCAATTTAAGATTTTAAAATAAGGGCCACTAGGGGTTAGGGTAATGAACATATCAAGATCCCTTGACTGTCAAAAATGTTACCCTCTAAAGTAAAAATCGACGTGTCCCGGCGATTTCTCAAATATTATGCGGTTTTTCAATTACAAGGGGTGGCAAATTTTAAAATGAACACAGCGTATATATATATATATATATATATATATATATATATATATATATATATATATATATATATATATATATATATATATATATATATATATATATATATATATATATATATGTATATATATATAATAAGTTAAATTAAATCGGTGATCAATATCTTTCGTACGTACTATAGTATAAATGCAAGCACACATGTATCGCTGACGAACGTATGTACTATACATAACGCCAGCTACGCCCTGATTGATCTGAACGTAATATCATCAATCTGAATTATTTATATCTAAATATAATTATCTAAATTATATTTAGCGTAATATCTAAATTATTTATCGGCGCAAAAATCTATCTCAGGCATAATCGCAATAGACAATTTCCAATAATAATTATAGAATATCGAGTATTAATAAACTATGTCTAGATTACAAGATAAATGAGAAAGCATCAAAGTCAATATGGATTTCGAGAGTTTATAATCTAGAAGCAAAATGCAATGTAGAGATGACGCCGAATAGATACATCGAAATTACACAACAAAGAGTGAATCATATGATATTGTGGTGTTTAGAAATCAAAATTAGATCAAGTCAAGTTCAAATTGTAATGGTTTTATGTAAAATTAAAAAAATTAAATAATTAGCATCAATCTGATTGGTGAGATTGTATCATAACAACCAGAAATAAGGATCGTAACCAGGAAATGCAGATGTTTTTCAATACGACATATTTATCCGTGGTTACGTATAACAATTTTAGAGAGTTCAGCTAAGGCGTTCAAAGGGATAACAGCCACGCTAATATTGTGTAAAAAAATTTGTTAAATTAATAGTTAAATTAAAGTAAAATTAGTTAACATTGTGCAAAATAAGTAAGAACTCCAGTGGAGCAGGTCTACAGACAGAAATAAATGCTAATTAAGTGTTTTTCATCATAATTAGCAAGTGAGAAGTATAGAGGCTTGGTAGCGTCCCCAGCCGCAGAAGAGTTTGGTGATAAATATAAAAGAAAAGGCTACAATTTTCCAAGAAGTTTCAAGTTAAAAGAGTATATAAGTGCAGAAGCCGAAATAAAAAGTTTGAGGGTGAAGATATATTATTATAATTAAGATATATAATTAAAGTTCCAGCGATCAGCGCAGCGTTCCAAAGTTAGTACGGCGACATCAGCTAGATGGCACCACCAGAGCCCAGCAGCACCTGTTAGTTCGTGATCAAGCCAGTGTCGTAGAGAATAGTGATAAGTTTTGTGCATTGTAATAAAAAAGGGATTAACATAAATTTCCAAGGTAACGACCATTTCAAGCTTTGATAGTTTTTAAGATACATTGTGACAGAGGACTTGGTCCCATATATTAAAAAAAAAATTACGTAGGTTTGCGTAGGGTAGTAATAAGATTTTAGATTTTGTTTGTTTATAGATCATATATGCCAATAAACATCGTCATATAGATAAATTAATTATTCGGTCTTGTTCGTCTTGACACTTTTCAGGAAACTTTAAATCATACAGTTTTAGATTAGCCAATATTCTATAGATTTAATAAAACATTACATGTTATTAATATAATACAGTATCTTAGAATTCACTATTTGGAAAGTAGCTTCATTTTAAAAATTTTTAATCTCTCAAAATTTTATACAGATCTTCCTTATGTTCTAAGTGATCCTTCTAATATATTACAAATTACTATTCATAGAACTGGCGCCAATAAACAAGAAGGATTCAATAGGGAAGAAATAGTGTAAGATTCCTGTAAGCTTGTCAGACATTTCTTCGCTATGCTATTACATTACATTATCTTATTTTATACAAGTCTATGAAAAAATAACGTTTAGAGCATTTCATAAATTCATAACCATAATAAATAATCATCCCAACAGTAGGGTATTCTACATCCTAACATATATATATATATATATATATATATATATATATATATATATATATATATATATATATATATATATATATATATATATATATATATATATATATATATATATGTAAATATATATATATATATATATATATATATATATATATATATATATATATATATATATATATATATATATATATATATATATATATATATATATATATATATATATATATATAATATATATATATATATATACACTGAGCTCGTAAAGTTTGGAATAAATTCAATTAATCGTTATTGAAGGATTTTCACAGGAAATCCTCGGACATGTCAACCTTATTTTAGAAAATGTCACTTTTTTCAGCCATCGATTTTTTTTTGTTTTGTTCGTTTTTGAGCTATGACGTCATCGACAATTTTTTTAAATGACAACCCATATTTTTTTTCACGGATTTCGATAGAGCACATTTTTCTGAGTGCGAATATGTCAAAAACATAGTACCTTTAACATTAAAGTTTTCGAGATATTCGGTTGCAAAGTTTATAAAATGTACCAGGCACCATGCATAAGCTATCGGGCGGGTCAAGATTTTTAATAGCTTATTGATTCTAATAGCTTATAGCTTATTACATTTTAAAAGATTAAGGAGTAATATTATTTATTTTGGTAGCTTATCGAACATTTTGAAAGATTTGGGAGTAATCTGTTTAATTTTTTAACAACAATTTAAACAAATAAAAAAATATTTTAACAAATAAATGATAAATAATTAAAGTAAAAAATAAAATCAGAGTAAATTTTCAAAGTGACCTCCATTCACTTCCTGGCAATATCCCATCCGCCACTGAAACTCCTGCAGAACCTTACCAACAGTATCGGGTTGAATGGTTCGAATTTCATTGCGAATTCTGTCCTTTAATTCTTCGATGGTATTTGGTCTATTGAAATAGACTTTGCTCTTTAAATAGCCCCATAAAAAGTAGTCTAGGGGAGTGAGATCTGGAGATCTAGGGGGCCATTCGATAGTTCCCCTGCGACCAATCCAATGGTTAGGAAATACATGGTTTAAATAATCGCGAACGATCACTGCAAAATGGGGTGGTGCACCGTCTTGTTGGTACCATATCGTGTGATGGGGCAGATCTGGATCTACGTCATTTGGGTAAAGTACCGCGAGTGCAGGGACTAAGTCGTCTCTTAAAAATTCTAAATATATTTCACCTGTTAATACGCCTTCAAAGAAAAATGGGCCCAAAATACGATTACCTACAATACCAGCCCAAACGTTAACTTTTTGTGGAAACTGACTACGAGTTTCCATTTTCCAGTGTGGATTTTCAGGAGACCAATATCTACAGTTTTGCCGGTTAACTGTGCCGTCGAGATAAAAGGTAGCCTCATCAGAAAAAACAATATTGCGTAAAAATCCGTCGTCATCAATCAGGCGTTGCAACATGGTTTGGCAAAACTGTAACCTACGGTCAGGATCATCTTCGTTTAACTCTTGGACCAAAACCACTTTATACGGATGCCATTTGTTCAATTTCAAATATTTCAAGACGGAGCTTTGAACTATTCCGTTGTTTGCCGCCACTTGGCGGGTGGGTAAATGGGGATTTTCTTGAAGCTCTAGTAGAACATTCAATTTAACATCTTGTTGCACTGGTGGACGACCCGTTCTAGGGCGATCTCTCGTATGACCCACTTCTAAAAACTTTTGTTCTATTTTGCTAACGGTGGACTGTGTAATTGGTTCTCTGTTTGGATATTTGTTGTTAAATAAACGGCAAACTTCTACTTGTGTGCGAGCTCTGTCCCCGTAACCGATCATCATCAAAATTTCGATTCTTTCCCTTTCACTCAAACGACGGACCATTTTTAAATAAAATGAATTATGATGGAATAATGATTAATCAACTTACTTAATGATATTATTCAACTGATTAAAACACAAACTTGCGAGGAAAAACTTCAAAATTGTGACAACTGTCAAAACTGTTGTTTTTCCTGCGCTTTCTTGATAAATGATTAGCATTTGGTCATCGCTTGTATAATTCATTCTTAAAACTTTGCAACCGAATATCTCGAACACTTTAATGTTAAAGGTACTATGTTTTTGACATATTCGCACTCAGAAAAATGTGCTCTATCGAAATCCGTGAAAAAAAATATGGGTTGTCATTTAAAAAAATTGTCGATGACGTCATAGCTCAAAAACGAACAAAACAAAAAAAAAATCGATGGCTGAAAAAAGTGACATTTTATAAAATAAAGTTGACGTGTCCGAGGATTTCCTGTGAAAATCCTTCAATAACGATTAATTGAATTTATTCCAAACTTTACGAGCTCACTGTATATATATATATATATATATATATATATATATATATATATATATATATATATATATATATATATATATATATATATATATATATATATATATATATATATATATATATATATATATATATATATATATATATATATATATATATATATATATATATATATATATATATATATATATATATATATATATATATATATATATATATATATATATATATATATATATATATATATATATATATATATATATATATATATATATATATATATATATATATATATATATATATATATATATATATATATATATATATATATATATATATATATATATATGTAAATAAAAACGGTGTTCACGGTGTCCATCGGAAGGTAACTTTTCAATATTTGTAATTTCTATTTATTATTTTCTGTATGTATCAACTTTTAAATACAGAACGTTTTTGCTGCTGGATATTGGTGTTAAATATTGTACATGGCACCATACAGATGGCGTGATGTATCCATTCTGTTAGTAGGTACCTTCTGAGATAAGGTGTACTTAGGTATCTCTGGAAGCATTTAGTGATTCTGCCATCGAAATAGCTATACCCGTAAATGTAGAATTTATTATTATTATAAACATAGAATATCTATTTATTATTTCGTAGAAATAACATGGATGCCATGGGAGAAACATAAGGTATTAGAAAGCGAAACGGTGTTCTGGTACTTATAATATATTAATTTCTGCGGTTTCATTGACAATCCCCAGTCGAAATATCAATAGCTTATGCAAAAATAGCGTCATGATTTATCTATCAGAGACCTTGCATAATGCTCTCGGATATTTGATATTTTGAAACATATAAGGACTATTTTTCTGTAGCAAATTACGTCGAGTTGATTAAGTCAACGATCGTACAGCAGAAGGCTTCGGTCCACAGTTGCCCCATGTACACAGTTGATATTTCACACTAACATAACCAAGATAAGGAAAATATGAGTTGCCCCATGAGGTCAATGTAAGTATTCTATTGGAATTTTTATTAAGTAGCAATAAGAAATAACGTCCAACTATTATAAGAAAATTTAATAAATTTAAGAAAATAATCGGGTTATATATTGCTTAAATTATACGCAACCATTTTCTAAATTAGCAGCGTTTAGTTGTACCTATTTTATAAATATAACAAAATACTGCGATCTCGGCTTAGATGGTTATCGGAGTTGTTGATTATTTTATAATATATAGTGATATAGTGTTCAAAATAGATACATACTATCAGTATATTTCTTCGTCGAAATTTCAACGCGTTCAGAATGTTTCTTTCTTAATTTAATCAGAATATACTACACTCTTAAGAATAGTTAATATATTACATGCCGTGGCACCTATATGTTGGCGACAGTAATATTTTTCAGGGGGGCATGGCACTCATTGGTGACAGACATGAAGGCATTTGGGTTTTGTATCACTCAGACTTAAAACCACAACAAAAGCCATCGAAATTTCTGATGTCTTCTGTCACCCATGTATAAAAAAATTAAAGAACCTAAACATGTTAAGCGTAAATGATATATTAGTAGCCTCCGATAATCATTTTTTAGAAGTGTTCCTGATGTCAGTGAGGAAATAAAGACAAAATTAGAATTTTTGACAGGCTTTTTTTTTGTTTGCAACATATTTTTGCCGTAGAACATATTTTGGTCCGGAGGGTTTTCTACGTTTTACTGTATATCTTCGCTTCCCATTTTTAGTATAGCACATAAAGGTGAGATAGTTGTTCCTTAAGAAATTAAAAAAAACAAGCTTAAGTGCAATTTAGATCAGTCACTAAAGATAAAAAAGGTATGAACAAACCAAAATTTACTTAATTTTCGAAATTAGTATGGTTCTGGTTGTAAAAAGAGGTTACAAATTTGGGATAACTATTATTTACGAAGAAGTACATGGCATGTTCTTCAGTTTGCACCGCTATTGCAATTTTTTTGACAAAATTATTGTGAATTTTTGTTTTTTTTAATTTTTTGTAATAATCTGGACCTTCAAATGGGCTGCAAAATCAGATTTAGGTTTAGTAATGTATATCCAACCTTATGTCAACATTTGAGAGAAGTTCTGGATTTTTTTAGAACAATTCACTTTGAATGTATTTGGTGACTGGCCTATAACAGGGATTCCCAAAATCGGTGCACCCGGTGGATCACATTCAGGCTTTCATGTATCAGCGTTAGCATTAACTTCACCCGTCGCCGTCGTGTGAAGCAATTTGAAGTAATCACGAAGTATCAGTAAATGGACAAATAAGTTTGTTTATTTCTTATAACATAATACTGATATCTATAAAACATATAGCATAACTACGATATTGTTGTTTTCACTCGCGCAATGTTCAGTAATTTCCGAGGCGTTAATAATAATTATATCCATTCAGTAGCGATAATCGTCGTAGGTACGACTTCGTGATTAGGATAGGCGCAGATGGTTTGCTATAATATGTGCTGACTTATGACCGTCGTTATTTCCTTAGTGATCCAGCCCAGGATGGGGAACAACTTGGCGAAGAAACGGGGATGCTATATGGAGAATACTTAATGTTGGACAACATTTTGGGATCACAAAGGTTATTAAGTGAACAGAGCAATCAGCTGGTACACGATGAACATTTATTTATTATAACACATCAAGGTATTTTCATTGAAATAAATTACATAATTGTCATTTCTTTGCAATCAGCCTGTTATTTTTACTTCTCGTCATAATTTTATTTCAATATCGATTTTAATAGTTATTTCGAAGGCAGCAAGTGTAAAATCGCTCCTCTCCCAAGAACTAATTTCAATAGATCACGAAAATATCTGTTAATTTTAACTTAATTGCTCGCAATCTGTGGCCTTGTGATGTAAGGTCACACACGGATAACATAAACATTGCCTCAATAGTTTATCGTAAATGAGGAAACAATATTTCCCAAGACTACTTTGTCCAAAATATGCGTATCCACAGCCACGAGATATTATATTCTATACTATATTGATGATTTTTCCGATATATGTCGTAAACTAATATAGTTATCGATGCTCATAAAAATATTAAACGAATGATCTTTTTATTACCTATAACTTCCTCATTTAACTTATAAGAACTTAAGTTTCTTTAAAACCGTTTTCTTCATCTACGATTTTTTTAAGTTAAGTCCGCCATTAAAACGCCGAAGGCAAAAATCTTTCTTAGAGTTATTTTCTATACGAGAAATGAACGACTGAATAGGATCACTTCAGTCCTTCTTGATAGATATTAGATCTTGATAAATATTTATTGCATTATTTACCTATCGAAATTTTATAACACTTTAGTAGTAGTTTTGTTTAGTTATATGAAACAGGATCTAATGGTAGACATGTATATTGAATACCTTCTCCATTTCAAAATACGCGATGCTAGAATTGCACTTGGTAGTAGGTATAATAGTTTATATAATTTTGTGATTTGATAAACAATTTTTAGCCTACGAACTATGGTTCAAACAAATAATTTACGAGATGGACTCAATTAGGAATGTATTTAGTGAGGTGCTCGAGGAATCCCAAACCTTGGAAATCTTGAAAAGACTCAACAGAATCGTCCTTATATTAAAGGTAACTTACGCTATAATGCTAAGTTTAAAAACTATAATGCTATAGTTAATATTAAAGATGGATATTATATGTAGCATTCAGTTTTTGTTTTTATTAAATATTTCTCTAATATTTATTATCTATTCTATTCAATATAATTTTATTAATGTTAGGTATTCGTCTAATGTTAAATTTTCTTCAATAATTGTCATTCCATATTTAAATGATGTATAAATCAAAACTATATAAATCATGTAAATATTAATTAAAACTGTACAGCGGTAATTGTAAAATTGACAACTTTTTGTTATTGTTATATAAAAATTACAAAACAGTTTCCCATGTAACGATTAAAAATTTCGGTTAGAAAAATTTCGGTTTGAATTCGGTTAGAAATTTTGTGTATACCAACACTGTATATAATGACAAATATTATTTTTATTATATACACTCACCGGCAAAATAATTGATCCACTCAAAATATTGATGAAGTTTGCTACTGATGAATAACTTTGTTAATTTAAGTCCGATTTCATTTATTTTTTTTCATCTGGTAGCTAAATTTATAAAGAATCTCACAGAGGATAAAAACTTAGATTAGAGGATTAAAATTTAAATTAAAAAAAAACTAGGCAAATGTCCATATTATACAGAGTGACTTTTTACAAAAAGTGCCTTTTTACTCTAACTTTAAAACAATATATGGAGTGGCCAACCTGTTACACTTTATAATTTTGTTATCAAGCTACATCTATTCCTTATATTTTCTTTTTTTATTTGTTACAATAATTTTTTTTTGTTAAAGATATACAAGGGTTTTAGAAAAACGTTACATTTTCTATTTATTTCTATGGTAATAACAAAGTTGAACAGGGAATGATTTTGCACAGCTGGCTATGACAGACAATTGTCTCTGACAGAACTAAACTGACAACTGTCAGTTTACAATTTGTCACATTTGAGCGCGTTTATCATTAGTTTAAAAAATACGATTAGTTTAAAAAATATGGATCATTCTGCAACCGACTCTGCGAGAGCCGTTGCTTTGGTGCAGGATGGTAGGTCACAAAATGATGTGGCCAGAACGTTAGGAATTTCAAGATGCAAAGTTCAAAGGGCTGTAAAACGGTTTCGTGAGTTTGGTGTATTCACCAGGAGCGAGATAATCGTTTTATAACGCTAAATTTTTTGCGAGATAGAAGAATTACTTGCAAATGAAAAATCAGTTAGAGCAGGTGAGGCAAGTTCAAGTAGGTAAGCGATAGAACAATGAGAAGGCGGCGCACACTGGGGTATTAACAATATAAAAATGATCGAAAATCAAAAAATCGAATCTGCGCTGGTTTTTAAAAATACTCATAAATGACAAGTCAATCCAATACTTGTTTACTCTTCGTTGTCAAGCATTTGTTTATCTGGATTATTTGGCTGTCATTTTACGCCAAAGATACGACTTAAGCAAATCTTAAATAAATCCTGAATTTTTATGTGTAAATTCATCATTTAGATTCGATACCTTGTCCTTTTTACATGCAAACTGGGCCGCGCTTTAAGGTGGATTAGCAACCTGCAGGTGTGTATTTTAACATATTATATTAATTTTCAAAAAGCGATCTTTATAAGTAATAGTCTTTTAAATTTAATATAAGAGGGTTCAAAAATCATGTAAAAAACACAACGTATGACTTGAACAGAGAGGTTTAGTTAACTATTTTCCTGAATTCAGCTCAGCAGAATTCAGAAGTTTCTATATACTTATTACTCAGTAAACTTCCAGCTTTTTGATGGTAAAAAAACTGGCTGCTACTTTTTGCTCCTTTTTGGGCAAAATAGAAAACAACTGCTCCAGTGTTGTCACTTTGAAACTGAAATCCGTCAACTCAGGGTGTTTAAAAAAGACGCGGCAATAATTAAGAGCGTGATTTCTTAGGTAATTTTATGAAAAAAAGTTCCCATAAATATAGGTCCGGAAGTGCATAGTTTCCAAGATACAGGGTGTTAAAGTTTTTTCTTTATTTTCGTTTTTTCTTTATAATTTAATAACTAATGCAATATATTGTTGAAATAATGGTATTTAGAGGTTTTTGATCTTAGAAATTTTACATTTATATTAATTTAGCTCTAACCTGTAGGGGGCGCCATCAACATGATTTTTTAGAAGTAAACATTCAGCTTTTTATGGTGAAAAAATGCAGGCCTGTATAATGCAGATCATAATGCAGTTCATCCTTCAAAATATTAAATTTTTACTTATTATATGATCCGCTTTTAATTTAAAACGTTTTTAAGAAATATCTGACGAAAAATAATTTCGATCAGAAATGAATATGAAATTCCCCACTGTGCGGCGTTTTGATATTGGACTGCGAGCAAGGAGACCTGCAACGGGTCCAGAATTATTACGAAACCATTGGATTGAACGCCTTAGATATGCTAGGGAACACAGATATTGGGGTAATGAAGAATGGAGCAACTGACGAGTCAAGGTTTTGTCTCAGATCACCGGATGGACGTGAAAGAATTTACCGTAGAATGGTGAGCGTTACTTCCAAAACGATTTTTCGCCTAGAGTAGATAAGTTATGTAGGCGGTTCGGTAATGGTCTGTGGTGGCTTGAGTATGGAAGCCCGGACGGACTTAGTCATAGTGAATAGGGGAGCTATGACAGCAGATAGGTATATAAGAGACGTTTTGGAACCATATGTCGTTCCTTTTGCGCCGTTCATCGGAGACGATTTTATGTTGATGCATGATAATGCACGGCCGCATGTTGTACGAATCGTTAATGGGTTTTTAGCCGAGGTTGATATCCCAGTAATGAATTGGCCTCCTCGAAGCCCAGACCTAAACCCAATTGAACATGTTTGGGATGCTCTTGGAAGGAAAGTACAATTTTGTGTACCAGCTCCTGCAAATTTACAGCAGCTTAGTGAAGTTTTAATTGAATAATCAGCAAATCGACCATGGTTACATTGAAAACCTAATTAAGGGCATGCCAAGACGGCATGCCCGCCGGGCAGCAGTTATTCGCGCACGTGGGGGAAACACTTCGTACTACGGTTTTTCAGTTTATTTTCAGGTCGTTTTCGTTATGGTTACATTTATAAAATTGTTATAGAAATAAATGTAAAATGTAACGTTTTCCTAAAACCCTTATATCTTTAACATAAAAAAGTTATTGTAACAAATAAAAAAAGAAAATGTAAGAAATAGATGTAGCTTGATAACAAAATAAGAAATTATAAGGTGTAATAGGTTGGCCAATCCATATTTTTTTAAAGTTAGAGTAAAAAGGCACCTTTTGTGTCACCTTGTATAATATGGACATTTGCCTATTTTTTTTAAAATTTAAATCATCTGTGAAATTTTTTATAAATTTAGCTACTACTAGATGAAAAAAAAAATAAAATCGGACTTATTGATAAGCAAACTTCATCAATATTTTGAGTGGATCGATTATTTTGCCGGAGAGTGTACTTACATTAGATAGTGACAAACTCCTTTATATAGAAAATCTATCACAAAAGTCAAGATTTTGTAACATTTCAGGCAATTATTGACCCTCATAACACTTTTTTTTAGAAAACAAGAGATGCTTATTTTAAAATTTAATATCATTAAAGACAATTCCTATAATCATAAAAAAATGCTATTAATGCATACTTTGAATGAATTTTCTTCTTACAAACCCAATACCCAATACCCCGAGTCAAATCACTTCGTACAAACCCAATACCCAATTGTGTTAACAATTGTGTTAATTTTCCAGGTTCTAGTTGATCAAGTGATGATACTCGAAACTATGACACCCCTAGATTTTATGGAATTTCGAAATTACCTACGGCCCGCCTCGGGTTTCCAAAGTCTGCAGTTCAGGCTACTCGAGAACAAATTGGGAGTCAGAAAAGAAAATAGAGTCAAATACAATAAAAACTACACCGTAGTGTTCGGGAATAATGAGGTATGCATTCCATGTGTCGTCTTTGGTCGTCGTTGCTTACAATAAACAATTGACTCTCGACAGTTCCACACTGAGCTATCCAAATGAAGTGTGATAAATAGTAATAAAATGACGTGTTTTGTTCGACGATTTATTGAAATTTCCTTTTTTTTATTACTTGCACATTGCTGAGTTAATGTTCACATCAATGTTAATGTTCAATCAATTCCATACAAAATGTATTATTTGTGGTATCGGTTCACCATCATGATATCTTTTGGGAAAATGATCAAAATGGACAAAAAGTGATTTGGTTAAATTTAAATGCATGTCATTTTTATATTTTTTTATCGATTTAATTTTTTGGGAGTTATAGCAGTCCATTTGACGAAATTATGTCAATAATCGCAGTCTGGATTCAAAAATGAAATTGGCTCTAAAAAAATCAAGTAGTCTTAAAAAGTCCTCAAAATAGTTCTATCATGCACAGAATTTTCTCAGTATTCCAGAAATGTAATAATATACAGAGTATACTATTAAAAATTCCAAAGTTGAGATCACTTTCGTCGAAACAGGAAGTCAAAAAAAAAATCAGATGTGCTAAAATGAGCCCTTTGGACGTACATTACCTACTGCCGCAAAATTTTTTGGATATCTCAAAAATGTTGGACATGGCGGGGATTTACCATGATCCGTGGTCACCTGCTATATAACTTAAAAATTTGCTACGGGATATCCTAATGAAAAGTACTGCTGTAGTATTGACAAGAAATAATTGATGGATTAAAGGTCAAAGTGGCTAAAACAATTTTTCAATGATGAATCCCATTACCAATTTAACTGCTTTAAGTAATTATGATATTAGTTTGTAACTTTTCAGGGTGTCTGATAGCGAATGTTAATGAGTGTGTTTTGTTAGGCCGCCATACGAGCAATTGAAAAGTCAGAGAACGAGCCGTCGCTAATGGATCTTGTGGAGAGGTGGTTGGAACGGACGCCAGGCCTAGAGATGGAAGGATTTAATTTCTGGGGCAAGTACCAATGCTCCGTGGAACGGCTGTTAGAAGAACAAAGAGTTATAGCAGACGTAAGATAATAAACTGCTTATAGTATTTAGATCTTGAATCTTAGTATCCTGCTGTCAAATATGAACAGCTATAAGATATTTTATATTTTGAAAGGAAAACAAATTAAATGCAGTGAATTTATGGTAGGTCGAACATTTATGTGGCTGATATAGTACCTACTCTGTTTTATTACCCCAATGTTTATACTTATGTTATGTTAAATTCTTATATCAGTGGTATTACCTGTGATTTTACTTAAGTCTTAATGCACCCCTAGATAAAAAAATAACTGGATAAAAGTTATTTATATATAAATCCATACCTAGCTAATAAAAGGAAAATACAACGTTCCTTTTGAGATTGACTGCTTTATTTGTAATTAAACAACCAAATGGTAAACATTTTCTGTGGACACCGGAAGTAGTTTTTTGAAGCCATACCACTTAAAAAATAATACAAAATCCGATAGATTACTTATCCACGGCATGCAATCATTCATAAGGCCCAGTAAGGCTGATTCCAACTTATTAAAATAGCGTTGTGTGCCGAAACACTACGTGGTATCCTCATTTTGAATATCCTCACTGTTTAATCACTGCATCAATGATTTTTTAAATTAAGTATGTTTTTAGTTGTGGTATTTTAGAAACATCGAAAACACTTCGCTTCCATTTTGACACTACGTTGATCGTTCGCTATGCACATTTGTATTATAGTACACTTATTTTACAACATAGGTATAACTTACCAATTCGCGTAACAAGTGGAGTGTGAAATTTTCTAGGGGGAAAAGTCCCAGGGGGTCCGTCAGTATCGTCTGAATGATATAGAAAAAAGACGTGAAGTATACGAGTCGATTTTCAACCCTGTAATTCACCAGGCTCTCATAGCGAGAGGCGAACGCCGGTTTTCCCATAGGGCGTTCCAAGGTGCCATCATGATAACGTTTTACAGAGACGAGCCGAGATTCAGCCAGCCCCATCAAATACTGACGTTACTGATGGACATCGATTCTTTGATCACCAAGTGGAGATGTAAGACGAATTATCATTTTCCATTTAAAATTAACTTTAATATCGTTACAGACAACCACGTTCTTATGGTACAGAGGATGATAGGTTCTTCTCAACTGGGTACCGGTGGGTCCTCGGGATATCAGTATCTAAGGTCGACGCTAAGGTAATTTTTATTCTGTGAATTATACAATATTTGACCTACATATGGTAGAGATATAAATATAAGAAACAATGCCCCTTAAAGCATATCTAACATACACGATTATTAACATAGCGAGAAGTTTGGTAATAATACGTGAGTTAAAATAAAGGCTTTTTGACAGTAACTTAGTGCGGCACATTATTTTTTGACAGATGATGCTGCTGTAAGCGGCAGCAATCTTAAACAGAGGCAGTATATTCATCGGTAAATAACTGACTAATTTAAGATCGTCCCACATACGACTGAATAGCAGGGACCCAAAAGCTGAACCATGTGGAACGCATGAACATCAGGTTACGATATTGTGCATTTATTGTTCTCTTAAAAAAAGGAGATTCAGAAATGCATTCTCTCCTTGTGTCTTTACCTGGTTTGGTCACTTTCTTCTTTCTTGGCTTTCTTATGGCTGACATATTTTTTTTAGCGACCGCTACAAAGTCTTCGTTGATTTGTTCAATTTGTCAACCTTTTTGATACCACGATCGTACATACCTCCATTGTCGGCTACTGTGAGAAGCCAACTGTGTCTGTGGGGAAGCGACAAAAATGGTTACGCGAAAAGAACAGAAAATTGTGTTGAAAAAGTAGCTGAAAATGGGAAAATAGCCGAAGATGATTAGGAAGATGTTGAGACATGTTGAATATGATTATATTCTCTCTGGTAATCGAGTTACTTACCTTATTATGTTATTTTTATGTAAAATAATTTATAGGAAATAGTTATATAATAAAATGTTACATACTATGGCCGTTTCAATAAACATTGTCCCTATTCTCATGCTTCAATAAAATCGAGCAGAAAAAAAGAAGCTTATTTTAGGATTCGACTTTATCCATGGGTTTGGCAAACTAATATAAAGTTTATGAGAGGTACAAATTGTTGAACTTCAGAAGAGAACCACAGAAGCAACATATACAATAAATAAGTACCTATAGGACTGTAGTCGAATTGTTATTGATGACAATCTGCCCTGTCACCTATTTCTATGTCAACTATTAGTGAGGAATACAATATTATGTCATATCAGCTCTTTATCTTCATCTTAATTAAGTTATCTTATATCCTAGGCAATTTAAGCAGGGAAGCCTTTCTTTTGAACCTAAAAATTATTTAATTTGAATTAAGTAAATATAAAAGAAAATTTGTGTGAGTCGATATAGCTAGCTAGCAAGAAGAAAAAACTTATAAACTTCTTTGTTCTTGGATAGTTCATCTTGAAAAATAACGGTACAATGAAGATGACGTTAAGGGTCCAAATGCGAAATAATGTTAAGGTTAAAATAATTATCTACATTTATATCAATAATTTTACTCGAAGGCATCGGAAAGCTAAAAAACACGTAGATTTATAAGAACAAGGGAGCTGAAAGACCAAATCGCGTGAACTTAGGATCGGAGAATATGGGGAATAAGTAGTTCCAATAAATTCGCAAGCTCTCCACGATGCGACGCGACGCGACCGACTCATAGAGGTAAAGAGCGGAAATCCCGCTCGGTCCTTTATATCGAGGCGATAAAGCAAACCAAAGGATATTGGCACGGCAGACCCAATAATGACAATAAATACCTGAAACATTCAACATTTGTTTTTAACAAATTTTAATCCAGTTCCCTAGAAGGGATTGATTGTACTTTTCTCGCTTTCTCTGAGAAGTTTTCTAAGGCAAAACTGTGAGGGTCAGAAAAAGTTTTCGGGAATGTAAGATGCAATTCTATGCTTTTGTCTTTTCCAATGTTGAAGGTTTCGACATTATACGGTAGGTACATCACCCCGGCTAAAGCTAAAACAAAACCTTAAAATAGACCAGAGAACTAACGTCAACTTTTGTAATATTTCCACTATGCAAATGTGCTGGAACGCCAGTTAGATTACACACATAAATTAAATTGCTGGTGTTGGAGCAAACTCAATATTCTGTGGAAATCCATATTGCAGCTGATAACCGGACAGAACGTTGAAAATATGTTTCTGGTGATAAGAAAAATCAACATTTAAAAGTTTAGTCCAGTAGAATCAGACAAATCAGTTTATTTTTTTTATTTGCCAGACATTTTTTTGTTGTTGCTGCCTGTCATTACGATAGTCACAAAAACTAGATATATACACTTTTATGGTTTGATATTTCCCAATACCGAGTGCGTAAAATTTCCACCGAATATTATTTCTCAATCATTAAATACAATAAATAAAAGTGCTTTATTTACAAAATAAATATATACAAATGAAACACATGGGTTAAGTAATAAATTTACGTCGGCTCGACATTCCTCTTCGTCCATTTCGTCTCCATGTTTATCTCGCTCCCAAAATGAGAAGGTTCGTTGACACTTTTAAAGCACTTAAAAAGATTTAAAAAGGACTTTCTGAACCTGCAGTTCATGAAACAGTAGGTGATTGGATTGCAGCAGCTAGATGTGAAAGCTAACAGCTGAAAGAAACTTATACCAGTGTAGCCGATGTTATCGTAGACAATGGAGGAGTCGAATAGAGCGATGGTATTAATGACATACAAAGGTGTCCAGCAGATGAAGAATTCCAGTACTACGGCGAAGAGCATTTTGATTACTCGTTTTTTGTTTAATAAGCTGCGCTCTGCGTTGGTTCTCCTCAAGCCAACGGGGGGTCTTCTGGACCCGTTCTTCACCGGGGAACTGGTGGAATCTTCAGACCAAATTGGCTGCAACTGATGCCTACTTGAATATCGCCGTGTGGAATGCTTGTATCCTAAGCGGGTGGAAGTCCTACCGTGGATGCTCACGTAGACGTTTACCGTTTCCTGTGCTGAAAAGTAAATTTTTAATGAGTGTTGGTTGCTATTTGAAATAACTATAGAAGCAAAATAATATAAAATTGACTGCGATGCAGATTGTGTTTGTTTGAGGTGGTCAATAAAATGTTGCTTATCTTCATCCATTTCATAGGAATAAGCTTCGTACAATCTTCTGTATCTAAATATAAATAATTGCCATTTAGAAGGGTAATAAAGTAATATGAACCCACGGTTTAATTAAACGCGTTGGCTATGTTTACAAACTGCAATAGCTTTACAATTATCTGCCATGGAGAGTTCGACAAACAAATCATCTCGAATTAGAATACTGATTTGGTACTTTACAGCAATGCCTACTTGAAATGGGATAGAGCTAACTGATCGTTAGGGTGGATTTAAATAATTGATTTTAAATACGTCTCCAATTATTCCCGCTGATTTGATTTATTCGTTACCTTCATGCATTATGGAACAACCAATTTTATTGATCATTAATACTTTCTGAGTATTATTCGCTCAAATTTCCCAAATTCGCTCCCATTTGAAAATGAGCAAACCTTGCAACGTCTGTTTTACTTTGTATATAACTGTACATTCAGTCCCAATGGCATAGCAATATTCGTATTTTATTTTTCGTATTTTATATTTCGTAAATATTGTATTGTATTATTCATAAAATTATTATTCGTATTGCGCATGTAGTGCTATAATTCCCTAATTCACCTAATACATTGCCGACCATAGATGACGGTCCTGTAAACTTTTTTTCAAGCAGAAGTCAGGCAGTATCCATGGCAACATGCAGTATGGAGCAGCTGTGCAGGTTTCGCTTTTAGGTATTATATGGTAATAATGGTATATAATTGAAAATTAAATATGGTGGCGATTAATGGTGATTGAGTGATTTAACAAAAATACATGGACATAAATAAGTGGTTAAATTAAATGAACAGAAAATGTGTTTTTATGTAAATTATTGTAATTATTTTATTTTCTAAGTGTATAATCTGTGTTATCCAATTTATCTGATCTCATGACAAAGGATTGGAACAGGTTGAATTTTGCATCGCTTAGAATTAAAGATCAAGTAATCAGTCAATCGAAAATAGTTAAAGAAAGAGTCAATTAAGGTTGAAATTAATAATTGAGTAATGGAGATTTATTCAATTTTTTAATGAATTTACGCAAACCTTAGCCGATTCATGGTATTCATCAGTTTGTTAAAGAGTTAACTCTAGCTAAATAAAACATTTTAGTAATCAGAAATAAGTTGGGAACTTATTTCAAGCTCTGAAATTTTATTAGCACAGTAAAACTAACACAAAAATCGGCCAAACTGAAACATTAACAAAAAAACTATTGAACTATTTGACGTTCTCACCAACGTCAAATAGTTCCATACCATCCTCTTAGTAAATTGTAAAAAGTTACACGACCATGAGCACGGGTTTCGGGGGTATGGGGTGAAAAGAGGAATAAGTGGTAATTTTTTACAATCTTCCGCGAATATCTCGAAAACTACGTATAACTAAGTATAGGGTGAAAACACGCTTTTCCTTTTGTTTACTGATTAAAAAAATATTAGAATGACCACACCAAGCATGGGTAATTTAATTTTCTTTGCGTCAGACTCGAGTTGTAACCATAAATTACAATATTGCAGAAAGGTTCCAGAAAGAGATCCAAAATCCTATTGTCCCTATTGTAACATCAAGAGGGTCTTCTCACACAGCCCCGGGCGGCAGGAAACTTAACGGCTTGACAGTAAAATTGGGCCATCGTGCAGTTAGAAGTGTCACTTTATTTATAGTTTCCGGTGTTAGTAAATTCGGTAATTAAGAAATAATCAAAAATAGTCAAAAAGCCGAACATTACCCCAGCAAATAATATAAGAATAATATTCACAAAAAGCGACGGAGCGACTAACTAATTGGCACGGAAAGACTACCTCAGAAATATCATAATTGCATTATTTTGGAGAATTAAGGATCTAAGACCTAGAAGAGTTTCTCGTGGGAATTTCTCTTCCTGTATATCGATAACAGGCAGCCCACAGTAACCACCTGAAATATCGTTATTACTCATCCATGTAATTAACCGTAAAGGTAACCATGTCTTGTTAGATTTTGTTTTGCAACCCGATATCGTTAGATCACGGGTCCTGAAATTATGTAAAGGGTAAAGTAGATCACGTAGGATTCGTCCAGATTTTTACCCACGGTAAGTCTTAGTACTTAAAGGGGGTGAAAGGCCATACCTTACCACACTTCCAACGAAGACTAGAGCGGAAATCTTTGCCAAAATTATTGAGTATCCGACAGGTTTTCCTACAGTAAATTCGGGTTCAAGATCAAATAGTTTAGTAAGCGGGAAGTCAGTCAAGTGTCCAAAATTGTAACGTTGAAATTGTTTGCGGTAAATAATTATTGTTTACGTAAATTATTCTGTTAACTGATTAACATGAAGGATTAACATCGACAACATGAGAGTACAGGAGTAAGATCATTTAAAATGTATCAATATCAATAGTTTCAACCTATATTTGAATATCTGCACGAATCCAGGACCTTGTGATGATGTATGTGTATGGGTGTATATATGTACATCCAGGTGTATATATGTATGTATACATTTTTCTGTCAATCAAAATAACGCACCCATTTATTTCAACATCAGCATCGCCCAATCTAATAAAAAGCCCCAGTAGTTACACGAGGCCTGGCGCATATGTCATCTTATACGAAAATGATCTACATTAAATTTCGAAAAAAAAAGGTCATAGACATAATTATGAAGTGAACGGTACTGAGATATGTAGGGGGCATCGAATCGGCGAATATAGCTGTTCCAGAAATTTACAAAAACATTCAATTCAATTGAATTCATTCAATTGAAACATTCAATTCAATTGAAATTTACATTCAATAATCCAAACGCAGACCCAAATGCAGTGGCTGGTGCTTTCCGTTTCATGTTTGTATCTAAAAACACGACGATTTGGATACTCTCCGCCACTAATGTTATTTGCAGACGATCTCAAAAGAGCCTGTGCATTAAATGTTCGACTTTGCTACACTTCCCCCACTTCAGTGGCTGCTAAACAACAACACTCTTATAGAACTTACCATCAAGTGCAGCAATGACTCAATGAGCAGATAGATCCATTGATGTGGGATTGGAAAAGATTGGAGATCACCTTCGTTCTGTAAAGATGATGTATCCAAAACTGCGAGTGTCGAAGGAGTGGTCACAATTATTGTTCAAGTATGTGCAGCAATTGATCAGGACTTGTCTAAATAGAGATACCGTAATCATCGATGACGATATAAATAATGATCTCTAACAGGACGAAGAAAAAAGTTTGTTTCCTCCCACCAGACTGAGTGAACTATTTGATGCTGGCTAATAATGAAATTAACGATTCTCCTAAAATCTGTAACATTTTTATTATTTTGAGGGCCCCCTTATTTTCAATATAGATTTTTAAATACATTTTCTTGTTTTCACATGAGCTTCCTATTCATGAATTTCTCTTTTTAACGATATAAGAACAAATTATAGGGTTTAATAGTGGTCAATAATTTGACATAAAAAACGAATGGAAATCAGAAATCTGTAAATTAGGGCAAATTATATTAAAATTAGGGGTACAATGAACTATGGCTATTAACTTGTATTAGATATATTTACAGTCATATACCTATGACAAATGACAAACTATGGGTGTAATATACTAACTGTGGGTGTACATACATTATTCAGGTTATATACCGTAATCATTTCATGTTTTTTTCAAGAATGTCTACGTGAAATAAAAACAAAGAAATCTTTATCGCTCCATATCATGGAAGTCGTTCACTTTACCATAAATCTATATATGAAAAATTTAATCGGAATTTAATTATTTGCACTAACTTTTACGCTAAACCTCTTTCACCCTCTTTCCCCTCCCCTCTCCCCCCACACCCGACGCTCTTGGTCGTGTAACTTTTAGTTAGTGTGCTATTGAGGATGGTATGGAAGCATTTCGCGCTAGAAAGAACTTTTTTTTGGATGTTTGGGTTTCTGTCTAATTTTACTATACCGTGTCATGCTTATAATTAATAGAAAGTAACATTACAGAAATTAACTAAAATTCATGAACATTAACATAACGGATTAAATTTTAGATTAATCCACAAAAATCCCACATAACAATAATCATAACAATTAACAGAGAACCTAAGTCTACAAAGACGTGACAGCAACAAATTAATTACGAGGCACGTACTCCCTTAGCGGGCGGCGTGAGCCTCAAAAATTAATGTCGGATTATATCCATCCACAACTGGGAGATATTCTGCACTGATAGTACCAATCTTCAGTGGCACAGCCAGAAAATATTCTTGAGGGTGGGGGCGAGTGTCCCAGTCAAATTTAATTTTCTATCACATGATATTGTCCCATAATAACGTGTTTTTATTGAGATCTATTAAACAGCGATAAACATATAAAATGTATAGGTAAAACGCGTAATTTTTTGTTAGTTGCTTTACCGCTCCATCCCCGGCCAAGCCAGTGCTTTTATAGCATAAGTTATCAACTTACCTTAGATTCTGTTATTTATTGGCGGCATGCCAACATGATAATTTTAAAATTAGAAAACTATGTATAAGAAATGAATGAAAAATGTGTTTTATGTAACAAAATACTTAAATCAATATTAACTAAAACTAGTCATATTATTTCCAATGTATTCCTTAATAATTATTCAAAAATAATCAACAATGAAATTGACAGTCAAAATTAAGATAGATCAAAGAGAAAATAAATGAAATTTCATAGTAGGAGCCTAAGAGCTTAGAGATAGGGCTATTGGCGAGGCCTCTTTAAGAGCTAACGTGTCTATTAGGGTACCTTTATGATGATGTGGAAACCCCCTTTCAAGTTATTTTATCATAAGTAACAGTTTGTTTTGAAATAGATTCAGTTTTACCTTTGATTTTATATAATCAAAGGTTTTACTAATCAAAGGTTTTACTCAAAAAAACCTCTATATATTGTATATTACGTTATGCCGTGACCGGATCAGTTTCGTAACGTCTCAAATTCTTGTCCGTGTCTTACGGAGATCCCGGTACCACAGATTATAGTGAAATGGACCCTATCCCCTATTTAGTTAATAAACTTGCGAGGTCTTGACCTCTGTTTTATTTAAAGACGAGATACGGATTTTTAAATAGCAAGTGGTTAGGGTATAAGCACACACTAGGAAAGACGTGGTGCGGGGTGTTTTAGATAAGTCGGGATATAGGTAGACGAGGGTTTGGATAGGAAAGAAGCAGGTAGTTGTGCTCTGGTGTGTGCGAGTGACTAGTGTTTGACGTCAAATTTCCCAGGTTAGTAAATATACTTAATTTGTAATGTTTATTATTACATTTGTTATCTCTAGAATTATCGCCATCATTTTATTAAAATTGTCTGTGTTATATTTTGTTTTTGAACTATGAATAATTATGATACGTTATGCATAAACTATGAACATTTTACTTGTTTATTTAGTGTGTTCAGCTCCTTCTGGTTTAAGATTATTTTATTTATTATTTTATTATTTTATTTCGATTATTTTAGTTCGATCTAAGTTCTGTTGTTGACCTATTTGTTCCATTCATGACTACGAGTAGGTTTTTCATACTTGTGGGTTTTGCTTATAATAGTGACCTAATTGCCGCTTATTGTATGAGATGATGAATGTTTGCGCCTTGTTGAATTTATTAACACTTTTCCCCGTGCCTGGGCGAACACGCTAGTTGCCTCCCGTATGGGACCTTGGTTTTTGCACCAAAACCTTACAACTACTAGCTGGGTTGCCTCCCGTATGGGACCTCAGTACCTTCTGACGAAAGTCGGCTAACTAACAACAAACTCTTCAGTTTTGTATCTTGAGAATGATTGTAGGTTAAAACACAAGTATGGAAACCCTTGTAAGTTTTCATTTTACTTTCACCTAAATGTCCAACAGCATTATTGTGATTATTTTGAATATAGATCGAGGGTTTCTCTGCCGTGCTCTTTCCCCTCGTGAATTCAAGGCCGAGTACGGCATGTACTTATTTTATATTGTCCATAAATTGATTACCTGTTTGAATAAATAAGTAGGTGTATTAAAATGCTTAGTCTTTTCTTTTTCATCTCAAAACTCCCGCTTTTCGTTAGTAACCAGTGCATCTCGGACAGGGTTAATTTAAATTAAATACAACGTAGGGTAGGTATTTCCTCTCTTGACGATCACGTACCCCGGCCATGTGTTTCTCTGATTATTATGTTGAACCGACCCGGGTTGGTTACATTACAATAGGTATATTAAAATTGTTGGCACTGACATGTTATCGGTGACTTGCGGAATAGGTTGCTGTGAGGGGTATTCATTTAGAGCACGGTGTAATACACCGTGCTCTAAATGAATAGTCTTGGGACTAAAAAGTTGATGTGACAGTAACAATCTAGATGACAAAAAAGGGAGAGAAGAGAAAAACATCTATCTATGACAATGTGAATTCTAATAATTTTACTGCGTTAAATATCAATTCCATAATTTTTTTATTGCACTGTACCTAGATGTTTAATTTGAAAGAATTCACGAACGTAGATTTTTTGGAAGTGTTTAATATTTTGAATGTTCATGTAATAAGAACGTTTAAGACCAAGACCAAAAACTTTTGTAATTTGGAATAAAAATTAATTCCTGGACAGGTTTCTACTTACAAAAGGCACGGTTCGGGTAAATCTAAAAAAATCGGACATTTCTAACCAAACTATGCAGCAAGGCATAAATTAATCTAGGACATTAAATATAATATAAAATTGAATGTGAATGTCGTTGCAATAATCATGCTCTCTCGGCTGAAAATTACATTAGATACGTTTATTTACGTTTTTTTGGCCACTGCCTGGTAGTTTTTTACAAGTAATGGACTTAGGACAAGGATTTGTTTCCCTATTTTTATTATATAAAACTATTAGTGCGACACAAGTTAGTCCAAATTAATTACTACCTGAAATTTTCAATAAGTAGTTTAGATAAAAATTAAATAAACTGGTGATAATGACGTCATTAGTCTCGGAAATTTTGCATGCATTAAATTGTCATTAATACACACTTTTCGTGAAATAAACATAATCTGTATTATTTATCTAAGCCTTCTTATTATCATCAAACGAAAATAAATGGGAAAGAAGAATAATATAGGTGTGAAGTAATTCAATTTTAATTAATCCCAATGAGTTTAATGGCGTCAGAGTGGAAATTTCTTATTTTTTTTTGGGCAGACGGCTGAGGAAAAAAATTCGCAAAAAAATCCATAAACTTATTTCATCGACTACTATCCGATAACGTAGTTATTGGAAATTGTTGTATTTGTCCAATGGCCACCTCCAAGAAATTCATTAAAGTACAGATAATTAGTAAGGTTTTAAGAGCAATTGCGGTATTGCGTAGGCGATATATGCGATATACAAAGCCAACAACATAGGAGGAAAGAAACAGCACAGACCAAGGATTTTACAATATTGCGAGATTCCACAGATGCCTTGGTGCAGTGAAGTGTACTTTGATTAAAAACCAGGAGGAGAAAATGTGGAAATTTACCTTTCAATTTAAATTAAAGTCGAAAAACATTTTTTGCCTTCAGTGCTCAAGCAATATGGAACGCCAATTTAAAAATTATGACATTACTGCCGAAGGCCAGGCTCTATTTTTGGATATTCAACATTTCCTGCATTATTTGAGCTAATAACACCTTTAGATAATCCAGTTCATGGGGGAAAACAATGAACACGGAAACTTTAAAAAAAACTATAACTCGAGAAGTAAGCGGTGGCCCATAAATTCGCGTAGAACAGAGTAGAGCTTTGAGCCTAATTAGACGGCATGGTCGACAGTGCTACCCTGAATTTTGTATACTGTGCAAGCCCAGCATAATATAAGTGGCAACATACTTCGTTCAGCAGTACCGTGACTATATTTTGCTGGAAATTGCACAGACTTGGGTTCCATGTTGTTCCCACGAGTACCGAAGAAATATCCGACGACCCTCCCAGAGCTTCGTTTAAAAGGGTAAGACATCATGTTTGATACATCCTGCTCAGATACATGCTTTGATACATGCCACTCAGTTCTGGGCATAGCCTCACCTTCACTTGGATGTTTGGAGGTATGCGTCATTTATTTCAACTTGAGGCTTACTTGTGCTTAACGAAACATAGTTCCGGGTTTCATTTTGGAGCTTTCCTTCTCCTGGTCAAACCGATGCTTTTGACGCCCATCTCGCCAAATTACACAAGTCATAGTATGAAGCCAACTAAGGCGTACTTTTAAAATTCAGTTGCAAGATTTGACCCTAATAATTCGACCCCAAAAATGGTAATCGGGGACTGCAAAGACCCCGAGATAACAAAATAACGGATTGGATATCCGCCATATTCAATGAAAACTGCAAACAATACTTTAATTTAATAATTCTCTGAAAAAAGTCTCTGAGTTATTAAAAAGGGACAGTGTCCGAGGAACATAAAACGCATAGCAAACCTAAGTAACTCGGTAGGTATTTATTTGCAGGAGGCTCCAACTATTGCAAATACTGAGAATAGATCTACCTAACCTAACACTTGCTAGCCAATCTATCCTTCCTTAACTTAATAACGAAGCGCTAGGTATTGTCAATACAAACCCTGAATTTGTAGTGGGATGCGATAGAAAGAGACGCTCTTGTAGGGAAGTGAGTTTAAGGTGAAGCTGATTGTACCTACTTTTAAATTGTTTGTAATGTCGTCTGGAAAAACAACGTCCCTAATAGGGTGTAATTGTTTAGGGAAGATAACATACGTCGCGGCTTCGCCCATTATTGATAAATTCGTATCGATAGGCAGCGATATCGGCTTCTGCCAATAGGTACCTGCATCTACCTACCAATAGGTATGTACAATTGTGCATCTTTTAATAAATTAATTATAATTACGTTCTTAATGCAGTGTAGTAATTCAGTGCATATAATTATCCTATAGTACACTCATTTAATTGATACAAGGTGGAATACATAAGGTTATGACGTCTATTTAACAACGAGGTTGTTAACACCCTGGCGAAGAACATGTTTCTGAAGTGTTAAATATAAAAATATGATAGAAGACGCAAAATTTTTCAAATTTATTTTCACAAAAAAAAATTATCGCGAGCAGTTGAGCCTTGTCGGTCCCTACAACATTTGTTCGAGCAACACCAAACTATCCCTATCCTTTTCCATGTTATGACTCTTAAAAATTAGTATAGCGGCCATCTTGTTTTTCGTCATTTTGAATTTTTTTCACCTTGAACTCTTTCATTTGATATCCATATCATGGGGGTGCATAAAAACCACAGAATCCACCATCTTTGGAAGTCCGCCATATTGGATTTATAGCGACGTCATTTTATGTTCGTATTTATATTTTACATACCTATTCATATTTCGTATAATTATTTTCATCATGTTTCGCCATATTGGATTTAGAATGACGTCACTTAGCTAACTATGCATTTTCACCTAAACTAAACGTTTATGCAAAATTTCAGCTTATCGCTTGAGGATAACTGCTTTAAAATTAAATTGCAAGATTTGACCCAAACAAACATACATACTCGTACATATTGTTTGTAACATCGAAAGATGAGACATAAAAAAATCAAAATAATACACTAAATTAAAGAATAACTGTATTACTTCTATTTCAAGAACTATTGTTGACCCCACTTTACCACAAAACATTCGATGGTATTAGGCAATTTAGGCATCCAATGAATGCCAATGATGCCGATGTGACACGACCGAGGAACGTTAAAATGGATCCGTAATATTTGAATGGGAAACATATAGTAACGAAAAGTATATAGTGTGATCAATATTTTGTTGTACTACATGATAATGTCATAATGTGATGGGCGATGTATATAAACTCATTTGTTTTTCCTTAAATTACTGGAAATCGGTTATACTTGACAACGCTGTTAAAAATGCGGTAGCACGTGTGAAGAGATCGATATAATGAGGGTTTTTTGATCGGAGATTTATGTCTCATATTTCGATGTCACAAACTATACATACATATATAGCAAGTTAAATAAAAGCTTGTAAAAAAGTATAACTACGATAAAACATCGCTGGTATATTATTTATTAAAATCTCGCAATTACCTATATAACAAAAAAGCTATCCAACTATTTATAGTAGGTATGATAATCATCAAGATACATTACAGAAAAGAAGTCGATAATTATTACGAAACAGGAATTGGACAGCAAGTAGGTAAACAAGATCATTAAACATCAATTTACATCCACTTTCATTAGAACAATTGATATAGTTGTTCATTAGTTCAAAGTTAAATTGCCCTCCAATTTAGTAGGCATTAGTCAGCTTAAAATGTCCCATACCGATATTTACACGCGTTTTCTTGCTACGTTCGTATTCTGTCGCTTAGTGGGATTATTCCCGTTCCCTCTAAGACCCAGTGTAAACAATACAACCTGCTTCAAATTAGTGAATATAGCCGCAGTTTTCGTATTCCTCGGTAACGTTTACTTTTTGGCGTTGTCTTGGTATATGATCGGTAAAGAGGGGTATCAAAAAATCTTGGATAGTACGTATATTATATGTAAATACTCGTATTTTATTTCCATATACGGTGTTTGCTTCTACTATAGAGCTACTATCGTCGAAATATTTAATACATTGCATGAGTTAGATAACGAGTACCGCTTTGTTATGGGAAAAGATAGGACGTATCGTAAATGTGTCATTTTAAATCTGGTCCTACTATGTGCTAATGTAGGGACCGATATATTTTCGAAAATATTCTTAACCCTTCCTGTTCCCCTAGAACTATTAATAAACGATATTTTCGTGAAACTGACTAAGGCTGCTTTTGAGTTTCTCTATATTTTTATGGTAAATGCTTTGCTTCATAGAATGCTTATTGTCAATGAATTTTTAAAATATTTAATGGACCCTAAAGTGTACGTTGATAAGGATTCCATTGAAAAATTATTTAGGTACATACAAATCATAAGGGATATATACGATATGATTAAAAAAGTATACCAAATACCGCTCTTACTGTACTTTTGTCGCTTAGGCGCCGACGTGTTAGAGGTTTTCAAGGGAATCATTATAACATTGGCAAACGCCAAGCATGAAAATTTTCCAGCCACTTTTGTTAAATACAATTTTACTGGGAATATTTTATTATGGATTTCGAACAACGTTGCAAACTTATTTATCATTCTGTATATTACTGAGTCCGCACAGAAGCAGGTGAGATCAATATACATATTTTGCTATCTTAAACATTTTTTTTCTTCAGCTACGAGCTTCCAAGTATTCTTTAGAAGCCATATTACATAGACAAAATACAAGGAAGCAGTGTGAAACATATATGTATAAAAAGGTAATAGTCCAAGAACTGCTGACCCCTATTTCATGAGGTGTTTTATTCAGGTAGAAATTTTACACAATCGTATCTATAGGAGGTAAGATGTAGGAAATAGCGTGTTTGCCTGATCTACGTGGGTACGCCAGGTACTGCATATAAGAAATGTGTAAAAAAATATGTGTAAAAAAAGTATTTGAATCAGAAGCCGACAAATACTGTTCTAGATTTAAGTTGGTTTTGGGTAAAAAAATAAATAAGGCAGACACTTTTAGACGGGTTAACATTAAACCACAATACCCCAAAGTTGTATTTTCTAAAATAAAAAAATAAGTGATTGATTCACGCTGAAATTTATGAAATATTTGAGTTTAATAACTGGCAAACATTAAAATAAATCTTGCACCGGATAGAGAGAGATACGTTGCGGGTAGTACTGAATGCGAGTGAGAGCAACGATCAACGGTGTAGCGTGGTCGCTTTCTGCGTTCTCATTGGTTATCGATCACGTAATCTTCGTGATACTATTATGTAAAATTTCAACCTGAATTAAACACTTCATGAAACAGGGGTCATCAGCCGTCTGACTATATGTCTATAATTCGTTATGCAATCGCTTTTGTAGGAAGAGTTGTTTTATTTAAGAAACCAAATCGATGATACGACTTTCGTCATATGCGGCATGATTGAGCTCAGATGGACCTTATTATACGCGGTAAGATCATTATAATAGTAAAGTAAAATATTAATTACGACTGTGTTTTTCAGATATTATCCGGAATGTGTGACTATATCGTTGTATTATATCAACTATATTACAAGTAGCACATGGTTACAGTAATCTTCTACATAGTATAGTAGCTCTTTGTAATGTAATATAATCCAATTACTTTCTGTACTTTTCGATAATTTCATTACTGTAGTCTCAATCTGAAAAAAAACTTCCTACAGATCATACACTATGTAATATATAATATATTAACAAATGATTATTTTTTTTGTACGATCTTTAACTAATCAGAACATTTGGTTAAGTTAACTAATCAAATTTCGATAATTTTACTGTATATAACTAACAATCAAATTTTTGTAATTCAAGTAATGTAAAACCATCTATCCAATCATTAAAATATTACAGCGCCTATTTCCCTCGTCTTAATTTCCACCAATCACAAACGCGCAATTTTGAATTACGAGTGGTACCTAAATGGAAAGACTGTATGACAGCACCTGTCAGAAGTTTACCCGCGGCAAAACTTGACAGCTGTTGTCAAAAAAAATTACAATACCTTTGATAACAACTAATTATGGTCTCCTAGGATGGTCTCCAAGAAAACGACGCTAAATAATTTTTCTGATTTCATTGTCAATAAATTTTGTAATATTGTTTTTCAACAGTGAACAGTCAGCTTATGTAGTGAAAATGAGCCGCTTTGGAAGTGATTCTATGACTAATATTGATCTGGCGATTGAGAAAAGTGTACCGTACAATACCGTTAAAACCCATATGTTTATATGGAAACAGTTTACGGAATTCTGAAAGGCAAAGAAATACGAGCTTTTGGCAACTAAACCTAATCCTGAAAGATTGGGCGTGGAATATGAAGAAAGAAAACGGCGAAACAAAGAACTAGTTGCGAAGACAATGCGGAACACCGTTGCAAAAAAAATAATAATTTTTGGTCCATTAAAAGATATTATCTTTAAGTCTAGTAGGGAAGATCGTAATGCGAAACGAAGGAATTTGCAGATGTGCGCCAATAAAAGGAAATCGAGCTCTGCTTCATTAAAATTGGAAGAATATACCGTAATGGTTTTATTATGGGACGAAGACACTCCGGCGGGACTCCAGCGAAAATTTTACCATATCGCTTCAATTGCAGAGTTCATTGTCTTAAAGAGGAAGTGAATAATTCTGGGATTAAAACAGGTAGATAACATAATTACATCTTTTTCAAAATAACTGATAATCAAAAATCCTACGTTTTAGGAAGAGTAGAATATAATCCCCTCTTCCATAAAATGGCCCAGGGTGGAGAAAAAAAATGGCTGATAGTAAATAGCTGGTCCCCAACACGAAGAACTCTACCTTTTGCCAAGTCCGTCTTTTTAAAAATCTAATGGTTAAACCTTCATTTAGAATAACAACTGATAGATTATTCTTAACAGTAAACCCATCAGTGAACCAACCATAATGGATAAATATTGCCATTTATGGTTCGATGCGACTCAAAATCTGTATGTTGGGTTTTTGGAGTAGCATATTAAGATTTCTTACAATCGACAAAATTGGAGGAGATCTTTCCCATCCCTGGTTCTATTCGACCTAAAATGGGTACCTCGGGAATTTTGGGTCGCTGATCATGAGTTTTTTGTCAAAATAAATATTCAGATGGCAGCTCTAAAGAGGGCTTACGAATAGGCCTTGCCACTGATTTTTTTTGCTCTATGTGATTGTGTTATTGTGTTTTATAAAAAAATTCCCCCGTATTTTTTATTTTTGTTTTGGAGCATGATTTCTATGGAAAAAAAGAATTCAAAAGTGCAGAAATAAAGCGCGCGCTTATACGTGACGTCACGTAGCCTTCCTTACTATATTACTATATAGTACTATATTCCAAAGGTGGTGTTCTTTGACAGTGCACGTTGAAATTGACTTTGTTGTTATTGACACTTGACATCTACTGATAAATAATCAAAATTTGACACGTAAAACTTGTCCTTCATACTAAAATCAACTTTCCGCAGATTTTCTGCACTTCATTTAAAAATTCTGGCTCTATTTTCTCACAATAATGTACAGAAACAAAACAAAACACAATTCGTAGAGGGCACAGAAAACATAACCACAAAACTAAGCGTAAACAACTACAGGTGTGGGTCGGGTTATTTCGGCTTCTGACAAATAATGCTGCTAACTTAAATCCAGGCTGTGTGACGTCACTCAGTCTCAAAGTCAAATGAGTGTTCAAATTGCTATAATAAATATTTATTTTTTTTATTAAACACTGTGAGATTTATATTCGAAATAAAGTTGTACGATGTGAATATATATCAGTTATCTTTCAAATAAACATATTTGTTTTGTGATTTAAGAATCTAGTGAAAAGGTCCATTTTGACATTTCTGGTCCGATACGACTTAAAATGTGTAACTCGAGTTTTTTTGGGAAGTAGATCACGAGTTTTTGTCAGAACAAATATTCAAGATGGTGACATGACTGATAAACTTTGCGATTTTAAGGTTCGATTCGACTCGAAAGTCTACAAAATAGATTTAATTATTGCAATTCAATATTTTGAAGTGCATTCAAAAATAATTGCGAGTGATATCTTTATGGTTGTAAGTAGCAGCATCGATTTAAGGGTGTAGGCGATATAAGGGGTAAGTCTTTTCTATATTCTATTGTCTATGTCACTTATAAGCTCTTTTGGTTCAGAGTTTCATATTTTTGAGTAACGGAGTTGTCGTTTGTATTTATGTCTCCCTTATTTATGAGATTCTGTATGTGGAGACGTTGTAAGAAAGGCGGCAGTACCATTTTTATTCATCATTAATAATCTTGATGTGGATGATTGATGATTATTATACTATTATATGAAAAGAATATTCTACTAAATTTGTAAAGATGATTAATCATATGAATACAAATGATTAATTATATAAAAATTTTAAAGAAGACTTTTAATGCTGAGATATTATAGTTTAAATGTTCTGTAAATATCGCCAGAATTATAGAATTACCATTATGGTCTCTAAGACTCCTTTCGATCTTCATTCCTTTGCACAGGGTCCATGTAATTAAGGAGTATGTCACTGCAAGCACAAACAGAGGAAGAACTAACAGGATAGCGTCCAGGAATAAGTTGTACGCTTTCTCGGAATCCAGTGAGGTCCAGTTCTCCCTACATTTGTGATTACCTGCAAAGATATAACTGTATCAGGTGAATTTGGGTAGTTGCAACATATAACGTGCACAGTGACAGTGTAATTTAAATCACAATAATGTGAATGCTACCATCTCCCAATGGAATTATTTCAAAATGAAGGCCACTAGTAAAACCTAGTCATCGCTTGTGCTATGATACCGCTATGATATAGTAGGTACCGCTTATTTGTGGTTTTTGTTTATCAGTCTTCTGTTTCAAAAACTTAAAACTTATGATATTTAGAAGATGGCTTAAAAACGGGGGAAAGTTTTGCCATTGTTGTTGTAATTTTTTACCCCTTTATGTTTTTTGGTTCACTGAACATGAATCTGAACTTTGCTGACAGAAATTTTACCCGGAAACCCTTTTTTGGGTTTCTCGCCTGTATCTCAAAAAAGGTGCGTTTAATCGAAAAGTCCATTCTATACAAAATTAATAAAGTAGAAAAAAGTAAGTTTGCCAGTATTTTACTGAATACCGGGAGAAGAAAAGATGCATGAAAGTGTTACAGCCACCGAAACCAAAAAGCGGTTGAAATAAGATTGTAGTGGACACCGGTACACCGTTTCTTTAGAAAGAACGAATTGCCCACTTTAGATAAGGTGCTGCAAAGCATAAGTGAAAATGATATTATACATAAATGTGCAGGGCTAGTCTGGCAAAATTCTTTAAAGACATGAATTTTACGTATGGCAAAGTAGACAGAAAGAGTATTCTCATAGGAAGATATGAAATAGCTGCTTGGCGGATGGATTATCTTCAAAAAATAAAAATGTTTGGAAACGAAGGACGGAAAATTTATTACAGGGTCAACCAAGGACATACTGTGATGAGAGTCTGGCAACATGGAAACGTGAAAAATGCACGGCAAGGTGCAATTGACGGCTGGACAACTGGTTTAAAAATGCCATCAGGAAAAGGTCGCCGTTTAATCACAACGCATATTGGAAGTGATAGTGTATTTTTGTCTAATGGAGAATTGATATTTTATTCCAAGAAGACCGGAGACTACCACGAGGAAATGGATTCCGAAGTAGGTAGAAATGGTTTGCCGGCGTACAAAACATTTGGAATCAGGAAGTGTCGTGGTTATGGATAACGCCGAAAATGGTTATCATAGCCGAAAATGTGAAGAAACACCCCGGGAATCGTGGAGAAAGAGAAGAATTCAAGAATGGTTAACAGAAAATGGCATTCCTTAGCAGGAAAATTACTTTAAGATGGAATTATTGCAAGTTGCTAAGGTACATGTCCATAAATATAAGAAACTGGCAGTGGATGAACTGGCATTGACGCATGGAGTCAAATTGTGAGTGCCCATGAGTGGCACTTTGTAGGCAAGATGTGCCAGGTACTTTTTAGAACTACTGCCAATCTACATGATTTACATAAATCGCATTATTCTACATAAGTAAATTTTTTGAATTTTGACCATTTTCCAGCGCATTCTAGTGAGGGAACGATTGGCTAAAAAATAAAATCCATTAAAATCCAATATAATCAATTAAAAATGTAGGTAATTTTGTCTGCCTTAATTTTGTATAGGAAGATATTTTCGATCAAATGCAGCGCTTTTGAGATATAAGTAAGAAATCGAAAAAGGTGTCAATTTTTTTTTGTAAAAAAGGGGGTCCGGGCAAAATTTACCCAAAAACATAAAAGGTGAGAAAATTATGACGATGGTAAAACTTTCCCGTATTTGCCTTTCCTTTTCCTAATATGCTCAGCCTAGTAGTACAAATGGTGAGCATTGTTGGTTACCCAAATATTTTTAAAACAACAGAGGGTTGTACAAACGAAATCCTTTATGGCACAAACCTATGCGATCAGGAGAATATTTAATTTAGAAATTCGGGGGCAACTTCACGGGCGTCCCTTTGTTGGAACTTTGTTGTATAAATAATACGTAATAAGTGCCACAAGGAAACTTGTTACTCGAAACTTGTTTACTTCAAAACTTCTTAATGTGTTCAGCGTTTTCCCATATTCGCTTAAATGTTATTTGAGAACTTCTTAATTACTTATGTTAAATTTGAAAACTATTACACTAATAATCAGGTTTAGTTTAAGACATTACAACATGTGACTTAATTCAGGTATATTATATACTGTAAACTTGGGTGGCATTGGTCCGCTTTTAAACTTTAGGACACTGTATGTAACTTTATGTCAAAAATCAAAATGATAATTTTGATTTTTGGATTTTTATAAAATGACATTTTATAAAAAAAAATGGTCGACAAGGCTAGAAAACAAAGTTGGATCACTTCGGCCGACCACTGTTTTATCACTAATATGTAAAGACCGTCATAGAAATAGGCAACTTTGATCAAAAGTCTCTTTAAAAAATAGTTTATTAATTATAATAAATAACATTTTTATTGTTTACTTAACAAAAGTATTTAATTTTACAATAAAAAACAAAATAAAATCTTTGAGAATATAAAATAAAATAATAAAATAAATATAAAATAAATATTCTATGTAAATATTAAATATAAATAAAAAACAACTTATTTATATTTATTCATGTCATTGATTAATGTCATTGATAAATAAAAAACAACTTATTTATATTTATTCATGTCATTGATTGTAAAAAAATCCTCATTTGCAGGTTGTGTTGTATTAATGATCTCTAAAATGTCTTTAAGTTTATATCAAAGAATATCCTCAGACGAAGGCCACTTCCATTGAGGTAGTCCACTTTTTCAAAGAGATTTAATCTTAAATGTTTTCTTATTTTCTTAAAATTTGATTTAAATAACTTGTAAACTTGGTTTTCATACAAATATAAAACAAAGTTTCCATTGTTAATATGGTCAATTGTTTTGTCATTACTTGGTGTTATCAGACCTATATTGGTTACTTCCTTATCAAGGTGACCTTGATCGGGAACTTCCTCATCAAGGTCACAAAAATCTTTAGGTTCCGAATACATTTATTTGTACTGCTAAATATGAGTACCACCAACAGTGCTAAATAAAAAAAATATTTAAATAGATTTAATACTCACCAATAACAATAAAAAGTACCACAACAACGTGAATCACCGACAAAATGTGAATCTATTAAGATATACATAAGACCTACATTAGTAGGTCATTGGTAACTAAGGTAGGATGTTACAAGAAAAAATAATATAAAATAGTTTTCTGGGTACATGTCTGGGTAAAATGTATTCTTCATAGCTAGACGCTATAATACAAGATGTACATGATGTATAGTACATGATGTATAGTACATGATGTTACAATATACATGATGAAGCAAATTAGAAAAACAACTGTAGGCCATTGAAAACCATGGCATTCTGTAAATATTTTAAATATTGATTTAATCAACTTAGATGTAAGGCAAAATATCAGGCAATACAGTCGTCAAAATAAAATATGTTTACTCAATTTATTCTACAGTATTTTTTTCCTTCCAAAACTTATGTTTGATATGTTATGTGTCAGCTTTCTATATTTGCTCTGTGCCGTTATATTTTTAGAAAATAATTTATGCCTGTATTAACATACAGCGAGATTCTAAAGTTTACCTTTCAGTTTTATTAGCAGAATGATATAGAGATTAATCAGCAAATTTACTTAATTATTCCCCAAAAAATACTTCTACGTCGGAAATATTAAATTATGAGGGACGGTAAATTTGGTATAATATGAATTTTAAATCCCTAATTACCCTGCTTCGTCGGTTGTAATTGACTCAAAACTGCTATGGGCATCATACAGACCAGGCTGCCGATCCAGATAGTTATTATGAGTCTGTAAGCATGGCTGAGTGTTTGCCACCGCAGAGACCGCAAGGGGTGACATATGGCGTAGTATCTCTCCACTGATATTGCCACCAGCGTCCACACTCCGACTGACACTGAACAAGCTAAACAAAAAGTAGGAAATTTATTCACATTTCTGTTCGAGGACTTTTTGTCATTTACATATTTACATGCAATATTCAATGCGGTACAGGTGCCATGGGCGCTCTCAGATGTTTAAGGAAGATAATACCTATCAAGGATATTGCTTTTTTATTTTTTGGGAAAATTTTATGTAGATGAGGCTCACCTCTATTGTGCTTAAATGGAAAAAATAACCTCCTGCGTATGTATGCACAAAATGTCGAAGAGCATAATTTTGTTCCTACTTCTTGTTCCTGTATTAATTTGATTTGCAGATACTTACTTTTTATTAATATCAATCCTGAAGATTCTTCTAAAATTGGCGCCAGTTCTTACGAGCAATTGTAAAATTTTTATCTTGGTGTAATATAGATATGATAGAAACACTTGTGTCTTACTAGTCACAATTATACTTTGATTCTTATAAAATATGTTAGAGCATTAAGATCACTCACCTCAGAGGAGGTTCAAAATAAGCTGAATTATTTACTTAATTTTATAAAAAAATTAATGTCTTAATTATTGATGTAAAGTATTACTGTCTTAATAATTTAAGGTCAAAAATCAATTATTAGTATTGAAAATACTTGCAGTATGGTTGCGTATATAGGAGCCGTCTTTAAGAAAACGTTCGTGAATGCGAGCGACCTCGACATGGTCACGTCCTCTTGGAGATGACCTATCTGTGTTGTTATCTATGTTTGGGTTATATGGTTCATTCTATTACAGAGAGTGTTAGTATGAAAATATAAATCATATCGGCTGGCGTTAATTTTTATAAACATTTAGGGACTGTGTGTGACTGTGTAACCGAGCCGCCGCCTGTCAGCATTTATTGCATCATTCCCGATCGTGAAAGCTGCCTGGGTCATTTGGCCGCTAGTGTTTGATAATTATTGATCTTATGAATATTCGTTTTACCTGTAATATCAAAACTGTTCTTAGTGTATAACAAGTATTAGTAGTAATTCCGTTAATTTTACTTGCCCAAAAAATAGTAATTACGTCGACAAAAATCATATTTCTTTTTCGGGGTGGTCACACATTACAAAATTCCAAAAAAAGTTTAGTTTTCGGGAAAACGCTATTATTTATAGGTTATTACTGGTCCAAAAATAGGAATGATGTCGACAAAAATCATATTTTTTTTATGGGGTGGTCACAAATTACAAAATCTCAAAAAATGTTTAGTTAAATGTTTTAGGAAAACGCTATTATTTATAAAAGTTTTTGCTCGCCTAAAGTAATGTTGACAAAAATTATGTTTATTATACGGGGTGGTCAAAAATGCCAAAATAAAGTTTGTACTTTTTGATCACCACGTATAAAAACATAATGAATTTTGCCACAAATGTTTTTATACGGGGTGATCAAAAATCACAAAGTTTACTCCAAATTTTAAGATTTTGTAATTCTTAACCACCCTGTATATACAACACAATTTTTGACATAGTCATCACTATTTTTAGGCAAACAAAAACTTTTTTTTAAATAATAGCACAAAACAAAAAAAAATTAAACTGTAATTTTTGACCACCCCATGCAAGATAACCCGTTTAAAACGACAAGGCCTTCAGAGTCAAACGAACAAAAAATCGTAACATAACTGCGTTTTATATTTATTCAAATCGCTTGAGAAATTTTTACCAGTTGTGTCTGGTATTTTCAATACGCCTGCGATACTTGCGTAAGATGTAGATCTGCGAATTTTTTCTAAATTTTAATTTTCTCTAAATTTTAATTTATTGTGTGATATAAATAGTATATTTGAGTCTTGATGAATTTAGCATTCAAGAGGAAAAATATTAGTTCTCGTTAATTGGCAGATAAATTTATTATATAGAATTATTATGGTGCCACCAAATTTTTATAAAGCTTAATCTATCCTGCGATAACTTATTATAGTTTCTTATATATGTAAACCGGATTTTGAGAAGTGATTGAAAAGCGACGTATTTATATTGTGTTGTTATTACCTTTTAACAGTTAATACCAAAACACTTCATAAATAAAAACTTTCACTACAGCACTGACATGAGGACATCTAGCGGCGCTATTTCGAAGCTGGACTGGAAATTGCTGAATTGCTGGAATCCTTTATTATCTAACCTTCTGCTGTACATGATTCACTGTAGCACATATTGAACTTCTTTTGGAGATTTCACACACACGTTGATTTATTTTACCTTATTGAGCTTCCGGTTGAAACGATTATTAAACCAGAGATACAATTTACTAGGAAGCTGCCATCATTCAAGAAAAATTTGTTAATCCCCAAAACCACTTAATTTAACGTAATACAATTACATAACCATATGGAAACACATGTAAGCCAATTTAACACAACTTTGAAACAATATAACTAGATTTTCTGGAAATGTTTACATATTTATTTAATTTTCTTTAAAGAAAAGACGCTGCCTTTTGATCAGTACCCTTAGATATACTCTCTAGCATTGTTATCCGTTGGTACGAAAATTCAATTCTTATAATCAATGATACTTCCTTAGTTACATGTGTTTTCATTTAGAGTTATTGTTGACATTTTCTTCTCGCTGTAGGCATGTTAAAATAATTTATTGGTACTCTCTAAACTCTAGAAACCCTCTCGATACTAATGCTATAATATATATTTTGAATTATATATATATTATATATATAAAAAATTATATATAACCCGGTTCTATGAAATAGTGTCTTAGCGAAAATTGCCAGCATTAAAACTATTCAGCAATAATTGAGACAATGTAGCAGCGTACCAATTACCGATGTAAACCTATCAGCGCGCTGCCAACTTCCTTGCTGCCCCAATTTCTATCGAAGGCATCTAGGTAATATTGTAATTTAATAAAATCATTCGATACCAGTCTGCTCTCAACGATCCACTTTCCCGAATAAGTAAGTTAACCGCCGACTCGCTATTCTGGCCTACATTACACATGGAGTTGCAAGTTCAATCTGACTAATAAAACATGACTAAAGTTTAATCTAAGTGATTTCAGTTAGTTGTTAGTTATGGTTAGTTAGTCCGCGTCGAGCAGTCACGCTACCAGAAAGAGACAGTGAATTCAGTTATTAATAGAGTGTTCTTCCCAGTAATACCATAAAGATAAGTATCCATTCTCCGTCCGATATCTGTGTACTAATTGTCCCTCTCCTCCATTAAAGGGGACGCTTTCTCCATCAGATATCCCCACACCTTTAGTTGGGAAAGATAGAATTGTCTCACTACTTGAGTAAATGGAGCCCGTTTTACCCCTTTGACAGGTAAAACTCCCGGCGTACCTTTAGTTGGGAAGGACGTAAATTTTTCCACTTCTCAATTAAAGGACATTTTCTCCGTCTGACATCCGCGTATCTTTAGTTAGGAAGGACAGCATTGATAAAGTAGATAAGCTATTATAGAATCACGTACATCTAGAAGGGGACAGAATTCCTTCGACACCTCAACGATTTAAAACACAGCAGTTAGAGAGAACTCGTTCCAATTATTCCTCTCAGTTCAAGAATTTCTAGTTCATCAGTCCGGGAAAACAAATTTAACTTGAAACCAAGATTTATGCGTTAAGTAAAGTTGAAGTAAAGTTGTCTCTGCACTACAACCAGAGGCTGGTGCTTGAACCAATCGCCGTACCGCGGAAAGAGCATCACAACTCTGTCGATATGATGTTTCATTATTACCTTATTTAATATAATATTTCTTCCTTCATATAAGTTACATAAATATGTCAAATACTGAAGACATTTTCGAAAAGTTTAAAACGTAAATTTCAATGTTGTGATAGAATTTTTTCTAAGAACAAAGTTTTAAAATATATCAAGAAGTCGCGCACATGTCCTTTGAGTAAACATACTAAAAAACAAGTGTCTCAGGCAATATTATATCAAAATTTATACGTCATGTCGAAAAGGGCTATGATTTTGGAGTGTCTTGAGTTTGTAGTCTTTAGTATCGATGCGTTGAAAAATTCTCAACGGCATTTTTTGCACAAGCAAATTTTTTTATTGAGTGTTTGCATTGTTATTTCGTTTTATGCCCTTCCACCAACAGAACCACACAAAATTCGCGGCTATTTTCTCAACACGCCTCTATCTCAAGCGGGCTCAAACAAATGGGTTGAATATTATAAAGACAAAGAGCAATAATAATTATTATACCACAATATCTCTCTTGTTTAGTCGCCGCTGCCGGCGGAAAAACTGCAGGCATTTGTTTTTCGCTCGTAATTGCATAGCCTGAATAATGCTTATGATTTATATGCAAGAGATAACCAGAAATGTGATTGTCTATGCAACGCAGATGCTCGTAAACGTGTACGTGATGACGGGGGAAACGGATTTGCAACGAATTATCCTTGTTTATGTAATGTGGTATCGGGGAATGTGCATATCATCCTAGAATGTTGAACATGGATACAACCTTTGGCCTTATTCCTTTAGGAAAATAGATGTCTTAAGGGGTATAATTAATTAACTTGTTAAATTTTGTAGACAAGTTATTATTGATTAGTTATCTTTTCCTTTGTGAATAGCGCTCAAGTTTATATATAGTCTTACAATATCTACACTGAATGAGTAGCACTTCATGCACCATCTGAACACAATAAATTTCAAATGCAATTTGTTCTCCTCATGTAATATTAAAAACAAACTAACACATGGCTGAAACCAAAGCTGAGGATATTGCTATTAGGGTACGAGGACCGTTGTAAACTCTGTCACGAAGAATAAATCATTGCTATGTAATTAATATGAATCTAATTTGATGCCTATTTCCTATTCACTTCAAACACATTTTAAAATCCTCCGAAATCGCTGAAAATATTGCCGTATGAATAAATCATAAGCGGGAATTCATTTAAATAAAACTAGCTTTTCAAAACAAAATGCTGTTTGAAATATTTTAAGAGAAAATGCCTTTTCCCAACGAGCAACCAGAGTTTCACCTTCGGTGCACGTAAGCTAAGCATGTCCAGATGTCAATTTCGGTTTGACGTGCTTCTAAAAATATGTAGAATCTCTTGGGTATTGAAATACCGAAAAAAGTGAAAAACTGGGATTCGGATTTTAACGACGATTACAGTACTTTTTAACTTAGTGTTGATTAAAAGTAAATGCTTTAGTTAAAGAAAAACGGTGTGGGTAGGTCAAATGAGTTTTTTTTTTGTTCTTGATGAATTAACAATTCGATTCGCAATCTCAATTACAGAGAAATAATGAACCGGAAATTATAGAGGATGACAGGACTCGAGATGAGAATAAGGGACTACGCGATCGCACTGTAAATACGCGAAAGAAAAATATCAGTTTTATATAAGATGTGAGTTGCCCCGAATATTTTTTAATACCTTATAATGCTGAAGAAAAATACTTGATAATATTTTAATATTATACCTAGATAATATTGGTGTACCGTAGTGAAGTATATAATAAAAATAGTGTATATAATAATAGCCTTTATTGCCCCAAAATTATATTATATCTATATATATTAATTTGTGACGACAATATTGGCATTAGTGCAATAATATATATAAGGATAATACAGGGGATTGTTTTCTACATTTTGCCAAAGAAAAGAGTAGTTACATGAAGCCAGAATAAGGCCAAAATTTATACGTTCCCATGTAAAATCTGACTCCCATAGAAATTCCCATGTAAAATCTTGTTCGCGTTTCGACTCTTGTTCACGTTTTTTTTGGAAACGAGGTAAATATAAGAAAATATAATTCAGGTAAAATATTAGGAATTGTAGATCCTATTTCTGATAGGAACCAGATCATTTCTTATAGGAGCCAGTCCAAAGCTGATATCAAATCTTATAGAAAGCAGTCATTCTATAAGAGAGACTGCTTCTCTTATAGACTGCTTCTTATATCTCGGGGTCTATTTCGGTTTCTCTTGGAAACCAGTTCAAAGTTAATATCTGGTTTGATAGAAACCAAAAAAACCATTTCTAATTAAAAACAGTTCATTCTTGTTAAAAACAAAATTATTTCTCAACTAAACTATAGAATTAAAATTTTTATTTCTTAATTTTATAAGTAAAAACTTATAAATTACAATAAACATATATTATATTAAATAAAAATTTCCCCCCGTTTAGTTCCATCATGTTCATCATCCTTCAGTTTAAGATCAAGAGAGAGTAGGAAATCACGATTTTCAGCAGTTCTCTTCTTCGTGGATAAAAGTTAATCGTGGATAAAAGATAAATCTATAATTCCTAACATTTTACCTAAATCCTATTTTTTACATTTTCTTATGTTCGCCTCATTTCCAGGAAACGCGATCAAGCTTCCGGCGCGGCGGCGGGAGGAGTGATCTATTCCTAGTATTCCATAACGTCATTCGATCACGTGCTCGGCGGGCATATTTAATTTTCTTATTTTTACGTGAGTAGTTTAGGAGTCAGATTTTTTTAAATGTAAATTTTGGCCTCATCTGTCTTCGTGTAACTACAGAAAAAGAAGTGAAATCTATCAAGTAAATTTTTATAGTAATATAATCTATCCTCCATGTTGGATATACTCCACCTAATTAAAAAATTAATAAAATTGTTGTTGGGTTTTTTTCAATGGCAGTTAAATAATGCAAATAAATAAGGTTCCGTATTAACGAATCATTCTAATTTAGTTCAAACAGCTAAACTAAGATATACCTAATTATATTAGCGTAGTGTATGTATCATTATAATTTTTACAGTTATGAATAATAAATCCATATACCTAATTAATATGATAATTGAAATAATACTTGACAGTGTAGGCGATATATACCAGAATAAACCAGATCCCTCTAGCGGTTAGTTGCTCATCGCCTCATCAGACATTAGTAATGTCTTGTGATAAGCAGCGTCCTGCACTGCAGGCACCTAGAGTAGCTGCCCTAACCATATAGGCTAATTACAGTAACTACATACCAAATGGATTTACAAGTAACAACTACTCAGAGAGCTAATACTCCTTCCTGTATTGAATTACACCTGCAAATCCGATATGACAGCTATAGGGTAGGTCATTCATCAATACCTCCACTAGGTGCAGACTAGTTAAGTGGCTGCATTGCAGGACGCTGCCTATCATAAGATATTATTAATGTCTGATGGGTCGTAGCTACTGGCCACTAGAGAGATCTGGTTTAATTTGGTATCTCTCGCCTACACTCAACTGTTTGGATAGTTTTGGTCATTCATTAATTCCTCGGTGTACTGATGAGAGCTCGAACTAGTCTACACCTGGTGGAGGTATTGGTGAATGACCATAGCTGCCATATTGGATTTATAGGTTCAATTCAATGCAAGAAGGAGTATTAGCTCTCTGAGTAGTTGTAGCTTGTAAATTCATTCAGTATGCAATACTTGACAGTCGAGTTCACTTTGTCAAATGTCGTATGATCGCTCCAAAATAGTGTAATTCACAGCATAGAGATACTGTACTAAATTAAGCTTACCACTAAATGTTTAAGTATAGATTATTCTTTACACACCGATTTTCTATAATTTTTATCTGATCATATAATCATTTCATTTGCCACACTAATATATACTGGATGCTATATACAGGGTGAGTCAGTTTTTTGTAGACAAACTTTAACAGGGGATAGAACGCACGTTTTTAAAAAGAAAAGTGCCTATAAATATATGGCCGATCTAGCTTCCTAAGGAAGATACAAGGTGTTAAAGTTTCATTTTTTTTTACATTAATGTGTAATATTTTCTGAACGGAATGATATATTCACTAAATATTTTACACATATCTTAACCTGCATAGGATCA
>CAXKVY010000424.1:275000-394019 GCA_964058915.1 Tetropium fuscum | reverse complement strand
ATACACAGTATTAAGCAGTTAACCCCGTTTATAATTTTGTGTTTAATGAAAATGTTTTTCTTAAAATTCGTATTCATTGCACTAGAAAATTATTTCAGGTTGAGTTCAGAAATTTGGTAATTATGCAAGGTTTCGGTAAAAAAGCTGTAATTTGGACAATTTTAGAGATAGATCAGTGAATAAAAAAACCAAATGCTCATATAAGAAGCGCCTTTCATATAGAGTGTAACTATTTTCGATACCATTACTTGATTAACGCACAGAGTGAGTTAAAAACTAAGAAAAAAAAACTTAGTTCGAGGTTTTCCACTACATCTAGTAGGCTTTGAATAAATTTTCACCTCTTTTTTTTGAAAGACGATAATTACCTACCATCCGAAAAAAAAAAGATATCAAAAATCAGAAATAACAAGGTTTCAAAGTTGCAACCAAAATTAGGTGGGTCACTTTTTTTGGAACTGAGTGTATATATCAATGAAGTATGGGATGGAATTTTGAGCTGCCGGTAATGGAATTCATAGGTAATTTCACTCGAATTGCGGGAATGTAGAATATCGATTGGATTATTTCCGCGGGAATAATTTCAGTCGTCTGTTCGTCACATCAGAGGAGGAAGTGCCTTTTAAACTTCCCATGAATCCCGGAGGAATTAGCAGCCACGCTGAGACATAAAAATGGGGATGAGCAGTCCGGACGTTGGCCCCAAGACGGTTCAGTGAAGACGGGGGTGGTTTTATTACTACTTCGATGCGGTCTATTAACCAAATTCGGTTTACTCAGAGACATTCGTCAATAGAAACTAGCCCTTCGGCTCACTGATTTCTTAAAAACCTCCAAGTTGATTAAGGTGTTGAGTTACTAACTAAATTCGACAGATGAATTAAAAGACTGTTATGGTATTTGCAAAAATTAAAATCAGTAGTGTTTGCCCTGATACGTTTTGTGTGCATTTCGCATTAAATTTAACGTTAATTAGGTTATCATTTTATAACATATATACAGCAATATTTGTCCGGGGATAATTTCGTTATTTAGATTGAATGTTTATACTATTAATAAAATAACATATCCGTTCCAGTTTCTGTTGTTTAAACATATACAAAAAAGCTGCCATGCATCATGCAACTTTAGTCAAAATCCTAAAAATCGTGGGCAACATTACGTAATGTTTTTTTATTTTGATGTCACTATGTTTAGTGTTGTCACTTTTAATTGCTTTATTTCGTGTTTTTGATTATTCAGCATCTGATTAAATATCTCTTCCTTTTCAGGTAACTACTTTGATCCATGACCTTGAAGATATAATTCGTAAGTATACATTTTAATGGCTGTCACTCTGGTAAGTGCAAGTAACTCGTTGTTTTTTCAATGAATCTATCCAATATCACTACTGACATTAAACTAGTGGTACGTAGTGGTGTAATATTCTATAGTTCTATAGGATACTCGTTGTAGAGCGGGCAATTTAATTTAAAAATACAACGTTCGCAAGCCCCTTGACTGTGAATACAGAACACTGCGCCATTAACGTTACAATTTGGAATCTTAAAATTCCGAGATCTCAGAATTTTAAAATTCTGATTTATAACTTGGAATTTTGAAATAATTGTGTCTTATAATTTTAAAGTTCCGTGATATTATGACGTAAATTTCGAGTTATAACACGGAATTTTAGAAAAAGAAATCATTTTATTTTAAGTGTCCCTTCCAGAGCTTCATATGATTCACATCAATTCGCGCGTTCATTTTAAAAGGAAAGTTTATTTTAATACAATAGTTCGCTATTAATTTTATTGGAGTACGGAGTTTTCTTTCGTAAGTGCTACTAGCTTGTTAGATCTGAAATTTATCTCTACACGCGAGCCATATCTATAAAAAGCAAAGCTGCTTCTCCATTATTTTAAGGGGTTTTACTGTTGTGTATTTAGCGCTTGGAAACTGTTAATTCCAATATACGGGCGAATATTTTTCAGGATTAACAGGGATTCTTAGAACCAGGGCATTCGGCTTGTTTAAACCCTCAACTTCCGTTAATTTATTTCCATTTTACAAATTGTACCATACTTTTATCTTTTCAAGTCAATAAATATTTCTAGTTCATAATTTATGTATATTCCCCCGGGTGACGATATTAATCGATTTAAATGCACGGTAGTAACATTAACCCTCTTCAGAGCGACGGAAACGATTTTCTTTTATAAGTAAAGGCCAATAAAGATTCCAGGCGCATGAAATAAATCTCGGGAAATTTGAATAGGGCCATCCAATGTCTGTCTGTAAAAATTGTAGAACCCGAACGAAAGGTCAATATTTCAGAATTACTTATGATGAGCACCATGTCACAGTATTTCACAGACGGTTAAACCATTTGATTGACCTACTCGGATCTTTTTATCTGTACAATCAAACGCTTCGAGTGATTCTAATTATAAATAAACGTAACTTTAATGTTGAGAACTTTAAATATTTACGTTATACGGGGGATACTTTGTAAAAGCCTATCTAAACTTAAGGTCTGTCAGCACATGTGTATAAATAAATAAATTTTATATCTATCAACAAGTCCGTTATATTTTTCACATACTTAATCAATTGCGATTTCTGTGCTTTAACTGCATGGCGTTTATAATTTTCCCACGTCCATATTTGCCGCACTTCCAATTTAAATTGTACATCATGGTAAGCCGCTTAAAATTGATATCCCGACCCGTTGGAGGTTGATTTGCGATTTTCACCGCGGATTACGACGAATATCGACTTCAAATAATTCTCCAATATTTTTTTTCTGAAATCATGTTTTCTGAGTCTGTAATGCCTGATTTGCTAGTTTAGGTTGCGTAGAACGAAAACTATTAGTCGCAAACGAAAAATGAATAGGACCAAAATTATGCACAATTTTGTTCTCTATCATATTTTATTTGAACTTTGTTTCGTTAGCACTAGTTGTTTTACAACGGCACTATTTTTTCTATTAGTTTTCTAAATTTCAGTTCTTTTCGACCTTTTGCAATCTAAAACCTCCATAGCCTGGACTATTATTCCTGCATAAATATATAATGTGGCACGAAACGAAAGGTATTTTTTCCTATACGGACACGTGTTGATGGCATAATTCAGTTTGCACAGCTCTCAGCTTGGTTCTCGAAACTCTCTAGCGGATTGCTCCCCCAGTATTGTTATTATCACGAGTTGTTATACCCAGTGGGCCAAAAATGCCCGTAAGACTTCGGCAAGCAGCAGGGTCGAAAACTAATTTCTTTCTTAGCGACTGTGGTTTTCTGGAGGAGGCATTACTCGGCAATGTGAACCGTAATTCGTCTGAAAATTAAATAATCCAAACTCCATCATAATACAACATAAATGACCGTTATACACGGAAAACCCAATGGAAAGCAACAATTTCGACCTATTCGGTATCGAGGATATTCAACCTATTCAACCGTCCGTTTGTTTTTAAATCCATAATGGATCCATAATGGGTAAAGCAGGAATAGACATCACGGGCGCTTCCCACAGGATGAAAAGGCTTTTTTTCAAAATTAGTGCAGATATAGCCTAATAGAAACTGTCTTTTGTGAAGACCATTTTTGGATGTTTTAGTAATAGTAGGGAAAATAGTCTGAACAAAAAAGCTGCCTGACACTATATTCTGAATTATACGGCTTCTAATATGTATGTGTAGTTCAACGACCGGCAACCCTGACCTACACAATTTTTTTCATTGGCGTAAGCATTTTTTTTCTTAGGGGGGTGAAAGTAGAAGGTTTTTATACGCATATTTTCAACACCACAGCTGATAATGTATGCAAGTTTCCCCACCACTTATGAAGTATTGCTTTCAGCGCGTTACCATTTTTCAGTGGGTGGCTCGCTAGTAGCCATATTTCCCACAAGAAACAAAAATAATATGTACAAAACAGCTAAGTAGCCGTGAAAAATTAACTTTAAAACGGAAAAATAAAATAAATATACTTGCAATTGAAATACAGTCATATTTATTGTGTAAGTAGGTACCTACCTAACCTACCAAATCGTCAACATTTTCATTTCATTCGTGGCTAGGTAGGTACACGGTTTTAATTTTATAAACAGTCTATAGAATTTTGCCTACTGATGTAAATTATTAATTTGTGATCTAGGATGGTATGTAGGTACCTACATAAAAATAAAGTCAATGAACAATAGGTACCTACTTATAATAAACCAGAGAGCGTTTCGATTTTTTCTAAATCCGAATAAAACGCCTAACTTATATCGTTGTATTTATAACCTAGCGGCTTCAAGCACTGGGATATTTTTTGGATAAAATTATTTGAGAAATGTCTTAAGTGGAGGAGGTACCTATTAGTACCTACCTCAGTACACGTCAGTACCTACTTCGAGCAGCCCATAAATCAACTTTTTTTTTGTTAAAATCGGCTCTACTCTAACCCCCACTATAAATTTTTGCCGTCAAATAATATTTTCCTTACATTTTTTAATATACCTATCCTATCTCGTAAATAAAGCGAGATCTGGTGGAAATCTGCGTTTTTCAGGTTTCATACGAAACGAACAAAAATTTCTGCTCACCGCCATTTTTTAATAAAAATAACCGTATTATATTGTATCATAATAACATTTAAATAGCACTATATAGTATATATAAACTGCTGTTCAAAATTATCGCACCACGTTAATATTTGCTAAAGTTTGAGGTCTCATAACTTTTTTATTTTAGTTCAATTTTGATAATTTTTTTAGAATACTGTAGATAAAACGACTAATTTCAACTTGCATATCCAGTCTTTTGTTAACTGAGGACGGTTTAGGTATTATACAGGGTTAACTAAAAGGTTGTTATATAACCCTAATTTTAAAACACTCGGTGGAATAATTTCGTAACCAAATTCTTTAAAAATACCAATTTTTCTTAAGAACCACTCCTTTCCTACATTTGGTTTTTGGTCCATGTTTTTAGATACATTGGTTCATTTTTAAGAGCAAAATGAATTTGTCAGCAACAGTTTACTGTTAATTTACTCTGCTGTTACAAGTGATATGTAAAACGTAGGCGGCGTATGTCAACCAAAAAAACAATGATTGGGTGTATGCAATCTCATTTTGACACATTATGCACGCAAGGGCAATGAATGCGAAATACTACGTAGAGAACATTCTCCAGGAGCATGTAATGCCCTATGCTCCGTTTATTGGTCCTGATTTCATATTCATGCAAGATAATGCAAGACCACATGTAGCAAGGATTTGTGTTGATTACTTGAATGAAATCCATATTGATGTTATGAACTGACCAGCACGAAGCCCGGATTTAAATCCCATCGAACACCTATGGGACATCATTAAGAGAGCAGTAAGACGACGTCTACCAGCCCCACAGAACCTTCAACAGCTGGAACAGGTTACTCTTCATGAGTGGGATAATATTCCTCAACCCGTCATTCAAAACCTCATTAGAAGTATGCCACGACGGATTCAGGCTGTAATCCGAGCTAGAGGTGGCAACACAACCTACTAGGGATCAGCTCACATAATTTTATTTCTTTGTTTTCCTTTGTTTTCTTGTTAATTAAAAAATGTTTCTTCTCACCCTGAAAGTTTTTTCAATTGATTTCTGTATGGTGGGATAATTTTGAACCAATGCATCTAAAGACATGGACCAAAAAACAAAATGTAGGAAAGGAATGGTTCTTAACAAAAATTGGTATTTTTGAAGAATTTGGTTACGAAATTATTCCACAGTGTTTTAAAATTAGGGTTATATAACAACCTTTTAGTTAGCCCTGTATAATACCTAAACCGTCATTAGTTAACAAAAGACTGGATATGCAAGTTGAAATTAGTCGTTTTATCTACAGTATTCTAAAAAAATTATCAAAATTGGACTAAAAGTAAAAAAGTTATGAGACCTCAAATTTTATCAAATATTAACGTGGTGCGATAATTTTGAACAGCAGTTTGTATACGCGAATATCTCAACCAATGCGAATGACCGTTGCAGATTATAGAAATGAGCGCAATACCCGGAAACCCGCCACTGTAAGAGATCCGAACGTTTGGGAATCCATGGGGACTGTCAAACAAACACAGACGGCGAGTCATTCCAATAAGTTAAAACGAGATACCTTGCTCGATCATCCAGTATTCCATCTACGATAGAGCGGCGTTGCCGCTTTTAACTATAAAAATAAATGTTTAGGGAATTTCCATAATTTAAAGTAGACGAAAATAAATGTAAAAATGGCTAACATCTTGGGCTATAATATATTATTGTATGCACAATAATTCTTTTATGACATTCATAAATAATATATATAATTTTTATATAGTATTGTGGAATATGATTTATTGAGTTTAATTGAATATTGAGAAATTTGAGGCAATTACATGTGGCAACTGCGCAATTACATGTGGCAACACATACATATTAGATAGATTGCAAGTACAAGTTCATCTTTTGTTAATATTTTTTGGACTAGTGTTCCCCACTCGCTAAAGGAGTTTGTTAGCGAACTTTTATAGGAAGCTGAAAGCAGTAACTGCCAGATAGATATCTGGTCGGATGATTTTCCATCCCCACCTTTAAAGGACCCAAATATACTTATAATCACAATTGCTATTTGTGAATACCAATACCATTACTGATACGAAGCTGGATGACGCACAGTAGGTCAGGAACAACAATTTCCAGCCAAAGCTAAAATGAGTTCAATTTTTCCACTTTAGGAAAACAAATAAATAACATGGTCCTTAGTGCGGGGTATAAACCCTATTCCTTGAATCGCAAGAGGCCGTAACCCTTATACTGTCCTTATTTGAATGTTCCAGCCCTAGACGCAAATATATGTTTAAGCGAATAGTTGTGCTGTGGATTTTCAGTGTTTTATTGAGTGATTTTGTTGTTTTTTGAGCTTTAATTTAACGAAGGAGTCATGGCGGATACACAAGGTAAGGGCTATACTATATTATCAACACATAATTGAGTTTTGCTTTCTATGTGGTATGTGAGTTGGTATCTGTAATCAGAAGATCGATTTTAGACGTTAAAATTAGGTAAATCTAATTTTATATTTCTCCTACATTTTTCTACCGCTTCGGTCCGCGTTGATATTTTTTGCGAATATTTTATAGAGTATTGTCTTTATGTCCTGAAAATTGCAGCTGCAATTAGCTGCAACTTCTTGAATAATAATATTTTGAAAATTTTGTTGCAGGCGAAAAATACCGAATTTTGAAAGCAATAATTGATATTGAAATGCCGTTTTCAAATTAATTAATGAAGTCACTCACCAGTATCGATTGCAAAGTATCATTTACGCTCGAAACAAATCACCCTTTATTAAAAAAAATTTACTACCCCCTCCGTTCTCACCCATCTAATTGAAGGGCAACATCATTAGAAAAAGATCTTGCCTCTTTTGTGGAATTATATTTACAGGAGCGTAACGCATTTATCCAGTTTCCACCCTCTGAAAATCCCCCTCACAATCATATTTCATCAAGAGGATCTTTTTCCACAAATCGGTGGTCGAATTCTCTGCGGATACAAATTTTCAGAATTTAACCATAACTGATACCTCGATTGTATGTATTTATGTATGCATGTATTGAACTGGAACGTATCAAAACTCACACTACCTATAGTGTTTGGTGCAAGGTGTTCCTATTTAATCATTCCTATTTTTGTTGTTCTTCATTTTCCCAAAAATACCAGAAACGTTTTATGTGAATACCTAAGTACATATAAAAAATTCACAGATTTCGCAATCCTTGCAACTATCGGAGAAATGATAACAAAATATATGAAACATAATATACCGATCCTTTTGAGTTGTTTCGAATACGTCAAATACTATGGTGCGCGTGCATGCTTGTGGCAATTTCCAGATTGGCTTTAGAATGCTTATGTTTATTAAGTGTTTATTAGTAATGTTTGGCGTACGATTGGATCCCTAGCATTTTATAAATTTAGAATAACACGTTAGTTAATAATTTAATATAATATTGAGTATGGATACTGTCACAATTTTCCACAAGAATGCGCAGAACGTACTACGCACCGAGTTATTGTCTCATTCAATACAAGTTGCGTTGTATTTATCTTACTCGCTTGCTCTAACAGGATAGGTCTATTAACTGTTTATTATACACATAAGGTTATATATAAATATAAACATAGTTTTTTAGCATTTTATTTTTGAAAAACTTAAGTATTACTAATATAATACACATCTCAATTTACGAGTTAGGTATGTAGTAAGGAATAATAAACATAATTTTTAATTAACCAACTTATACTGGATTTGCAGTTAAACTTAAAAAAACACTCACAGATCTTACATGTTACACAAGTATCGCAGGCGTATTGAAAATACCAGACACAACTGGTAAAATTTTCTCAAGTGAATTGAATAAAAATAAAACTCAGTTGTGTTACGATTTTTTTGGTCGTTTGACCCTGAAGGTCTTGTCGTTTTAAACAGGTTATCTTGCATGGGGTGGTCAAAAATTACAGTCTCATTTTTTTTGTCTTCGAATGAATGCTATTCTTTAATGCTATTCTAATGCTAATGCTGCTATTTTAATGCTATTCTTTAAAAAAGTTTTTACTTGCCTAAAAATAGTGATGACTTTGTCAAAAATTTTGTTGTATACACAGGGTGGTTAAGAATTACAAAATCTTAAAATTTGAAAAGAGGGAACTGTGATTTTTGGTCACCCCGTATAAAAGCAATTGTGGCTAAATCATCATTAGTTTTTTATACGTGGTGATCAAAAAGTACAAACTTTACTCTTGAATTGATTTTGTAATTTTTGACCACCCCGTATAATAAACATAATTTTTGTCGACATTACTTTAAACAAGCAAAAACTTCTATAAATAATAGCGTTTTCCCGAAAACTAAACATTTTTTGACATTTTGTAATTTGTGACAACCCCGTATAAAACATATGACTTTTGGCGACGTTATTACTATTTTTTGGGCAACTAAAAACTTTTGTAACTTATATTTTCTTTTGTAATTTTTTACCACCCCGTATAATAAACATAATTTTTGTCGACATTACTTTAGGCAAGTAAAAACTTTTAAAAATAATAGCGTTTTCCTGAAAACTAAACATTTTTTGAGATTTTGTAATGTGCGACCACCCCGTATAAAAAATATGATTGTTGTCGAGGAGTAATCTGTGATTTTTGATCACCCCGTATAAAAACAATTGCGGCAAAATCGTCATTAGTTTTTTATACGTGATGATCAAAAAGTACAAACTTTACTCTTACCGAATTTTAAGATTTTGTAATTTTTGACCACCCCGTATAATAAACATAATTTTTGTCGACATTACTTTAAGCAAGCAAAAACTTTTATAAATAATAGCGTTTTCCCGAAAACTAAACATTTTTTGAAATTTTGTAATTTGTGACCACCCCATATAAAAAATATGATTTTTGTCGACGTCATTACTATTTTTTGGGCAAGTAAAAACTTTTATGAATAATATTTTCTTTTTGTAATTTTAAGCAAGCAAAAACTTTTGTAAATAATAGCGTTTTCCCGAAAACTAAACATTTTTTGAGATTTTGTAATTTGTGACCACCCCTTATAAAAATATGATTTTTGTCGATGTCATTACTATTTTTTGAGGTAGTAAAAGCTTTTATAAACAATAAAATTTTCTCGACAATGTATAATTTTATACGTGGTGATCAAAAGGTACAAACTTTACTCTTACAGAATTTTAAGATTTTGTAATTTTTGACCACCCCGTATAATAAACATAATTTTTGTCGACATTGCTTTAGGCAAGCAAAAACTTTTATAAATAATAGCTTTTCCCGAAAAGTAAATTTTTTTTGAGATTTTGTAATTTGTGATCACCCCGTATAAAAATATGATTTTTGTCGTCGTCGTTACTATTTTTTGGACAAGTAAAAACTTTTATAAATAATAGCGTATTCCCGAAAACTAATTTTTTTTTGAGATTTTGTAATTTGTGACCACCCCATATAAAAAATATGATTTTTGTCGACGTCATTACTATTTTTTGGGCAAGTGAAATTAACGGAATTACTACTTATACTTGAACAGTTTTGATATTACAGGTAAAACTAATAATCATAAGATTAATAATTAATAAACACTAGCGGCCAAGTGACCCAGGCAGCTTTCACGATCCGGAATTTTGCAGTGAATGCTGTCAGGCATTCTTTTTTATTTAAAAAATTATAAATAAGAAACAATTCAAATAATAAATTCATTATTCAAATTCATCACTCTTTTAAATGTGTATGCTGCTGAATGTATATTCTTAAAACGCGGCTGCTCATTAGCTAAATCAGAATCTCTTATTTAGTGATTTATGATTTCATTTTTGCTATCATAATTCACAATGGGAACCTACGCATGTTGTATATACTACAAATCCGATTAAACAATTTTTATAGGTTCATTCTAAATAAATTCGATTATATATCTCGTGTAAACACTAACGCCCGGTATCGACTCTTTTAGGATCGGACCGTACCGGCTGAGCGATATGTTTATTGTTTATGTTATCGAGATGCGGTAGACGTATTTAATTGCCTTCAGGGCGAGACAGTTTCGATAACTAAAGTATTTATGGGCTGCTTTGACGGCCCTATGAAAGGAATAATATGTAGAGGTTTTGTTAGTTAGTTTAGAATAATATACGTTTGTAGCCTACACTTGTTATTTTATTTTAATTATCGTTGAGCATTCGTTTACACTCGAATTATTAAATTTATGAAAATTATGATTATGAAAATATACCGATTATTCCCATCACTACTAGCAATGCGCCACCACTTCCAATATAGCTGCACCGAATACTCCCCAGTACCCTTCACGAGCCGAGCGCTGCGATATCTACATGTATTGCGTCATTCGATCGCGACACCGCTGTCTTTTGGCCTTGAACGAAAACTTGGTACCCATATACTCTTGTCTAAACATAAACATTTCCAATGTTAAAATGTTCAGAGACAAAAATGTGTCAAATTTAATCGAATCATTAAATGTTATGAAATTAACAAAGCTCCAAACGCTTCCAAAAAAGTTTAGAAAATTTGCACCCCAATTATTTCGATCTAAATCGTAGTAATGTCAAAATGTTGGTTTCATAAAAATCATGTCACAGAAATATTTTTTCGATGGAATTTTTCAATTTGAATTGCGGGTTCATATTTGTTGTGATGCTCAATAGCAGCAAGTGATCGAAACTGGTAGCTCGGTACGAAATGAGGCAAACGGAAACCTATACACATACAGTGCGGATTGTAGCTGTCTCAATACCGATTATTTAATATTTCGGAAATTTAATAAGTGTCCGGACATGCCTTCCCACTTCCGAGGGAGGAGGAGCAAGTTATGATGTTTTTGTAAAACTTTTTCCCGTGATATTTTAAGGGTGAATGTTAACACCTCGGCACCCTATATTGCGTACTCCCTGTCAAAGCGTATGATTGATGGTAAAAGCAAATATTCAAATCAACTGGAGATTGACTGATCGCTTTCGATATTTGATTTCTAGTGCTCTTGTAATAATCGTCACACGAGGTGGAGACGGCGAGGGTTTCTTCTATGCTGGTGGAAGTATATGATCGAGCTTTTATTTTATAATTTGTACAAAAAAAACATAATTTGTAGTTCATAACAACGAATTACTAAATTATAAATTCCACTAATAGCATTGACAGGGATAATATTCGACGGAGTACTGAGAAATTTACCTATATTCCATTCTGTATCCGTGGGTAACAGAGGCGCCGACCAAAATCGTACTGGGAGGGTGTTTTTTATAAGGGTTTCTCTAAGAAAAATGGCAAATTAATAATTTATATTTTGTGAGATATGTTACACCATATTTCGGAAACTATTTTCACTATCGATTTGAAATTTTGGATCAACATACTAAAAACTACAGCGCTTCCGACAGTGTACTAAATTTTCAGAATATTTATAATTTTTTCAAAAATTAATTCCAAATTGAAAATTCATAAAATATGTATTGAAAATTTCGACATGCGGACAACTATTTCCTATAGGGTAAGACCGGGGAAGATGCCCCGCCTTTTTAAAAAATACAAAATTTCTGTGGAAAATGTAAAGGAGGACTAAAAATGTACGTTTTATGATAACTCGGTGTGTATTCTTTCATTTAAACATAAAAATTTATATAATAAGAAACAAAAACGTTGGTTTATGATAAAAAATTAAAAACAGTGCATTGGCCATCTTCCCCGGACTGTCAGGCAATGATGCCCCACCAGTAAAGGGAAAGATGCCCCTACAAAAAAATACCATTTAACACCTAAGTACTACTAAGTATAGTAAAGTAAATAAATTTTTCGCTAATAAATATAAAAATAAGCCTATAATAACTTCTATTTTTTCTTCTTTGTAAATATTTTTCCGCATAAATGGCAAAGATTTTCGAACTTCGAGCAAGTTTCGTGTGACCATCTCTTGCAGTGCAAACACTGAACCCACTCATCACTTTTTTCGTGTTTTCATATTTCTCACCGCAACCCACACATTCGGAGTCGTCTTCTTAACTTATATTCATATCGTGTTCTTCATAGTGCACACTTGCATCTGTGTCTGTATCCGAATCTACTTGTTCTAATTTTCTTTTCTTGTGCTGTGTCTTGTTATTTCGATTGTTTGGTTTTTGCTTTGGCTTTTTCTCATTTTTCTTCTGGGTCTTACTTCTTTTCTCATTTAAAAATTCTGGGCTTGTCATTACTGCAGCAATTTGGCGTGAACGTTTTCTTACTTCCTCCACATTAACAGACGGAACAGGATTAATTGCATCTAAAATTTTACCAGGGGTAATTTCATTCATCTCAGGATTACTCTTTTCGAGGTCTTCTTGAGGTAGCTGCTCCCGTGGCTTATCGAATTCCCAGGATGGACCAGAATGGATTTTCAATCGTGGAAACTGGAACGTCTGTTAGTGATACAACAGATGTTGGATTTGGAACATCGTTAGCAGTCTCTTCAGGAAGCAAAAAAGCGTAATCAGGCACAACACCTGCATCGTAGACACCTCTAATTTTATCATTCCGAGTCATAACCCGGATTTTTCAAAATCCTAGTTACTTTACCTTAGGATATTAAAAGTTTCTTCAAAATTCCTACAACTCAGAATTTTAAAATTCCGAGTTATAACTCAGAGGATTTTAAAATTCTGAGATATCTCAAAATGTTGATGTAAAAATGAGAGTAATAACTCAGAATTTAAAAATTCAGACAACGGCATTTTAAAATAAAATAAGAGAAATAATTTCCAGAGCCTTTTGCCAACATCAAAAACGTTCCTTCTAATGACTCTTTGTCTTTGTTATTTTTCTCATGCCTGTGTGAAGTTCTAAAAAGAGTAATAAATAATAATTTCACATTTATTTAATGTCACTTTTTTGGGATTTATTATTTGCAATAAAATATAAAGTGGGAACTAAAACATTAAGTAAGATTTATAATAAAAATACAAAAACTAGGCGTGGTTAAGTAAGTTGTTTTTTAGGACAATTGTTTCAATTTCTGTGTGGGTGCTTAAGCCCCGGAACACACGTAGTCGGCGCACCTGGTGAGCAATATTTTTTTAATTTTTCATTTGCAGGTTATCAGGATAATATCATTTTATTGAAGACAATGGAATGTTACATGATCCTCTCCAATTAGCAATATTCACACAGCCCTATAACATAAAAGCTTTAATGTTTCATCGAATATTATGAACAATGCTCGGTATAAAGTTCTTTTCTCGAATTTCAGGGCTCCAATACTGGTAGTGACCACCCGGCCAAAACTGATATTGTTACATGTATTTTTGCAGCGTTATATGAAATCGATGCCATTTTGAAGTCCCGACGTAAATTAGCAGAGCTGACAGTCAGTACATTTTATTGTGATAAATTATGTAGTTTTTTCACCAAAAAAAACGGCGTGTGTATTATAGTTATCTGTCACAGATGCCCACATCATTTTAACGGGCATATTCGAGATACCTATTACTTTAAAAAGTAAACATGATATTTCTCGTATATTTCAGCGCATTTTTCAAAGTATTCAGCCGTTTTCATGCCGGTTTTTGCTGCGGATTCATTTAGCAGAGCGTAATGTGTTGTTGATTTAATTTCGCAGTACACCAGCTGACGATAATTTGTACATTCTGTACGTGATGATCTGTGAAACTACGTAGACAGATAGAGGCTCGAATTTGAACGAGACGAAGGCACCGCTTAAAAGCCACTTGGGGTTAACGTTAACGAGGCCATGACAGGTGAATATTCACGACTGACACGATGCAGCTTCCATGCAGACCGAATGTTGCGAATAAAATTATGAAGTTTATAATTTTATGCAGCTTTTGCTTAGGGGCCAATCAATTTCTGCGGCATGTCTCTTATAGCTCCAGGACCGTTCATTAACGAGTTGAAATAATAACTTAAAAGTTAATGGACGATATTTAATTTTAAGAGCGCCACGTTAAGGGGTGATGATATTTAACTTTGTAGGCATGCAAAGTAAAATATATTATTGTTAGATCTTCAAAGCCAGCTGTATATACACATACGTTAAATAAACGTTTATATGACGTAAAACTGGTGATAACGACTTTGGTGGTTGAAAATAATAACGTTCTTTATTGGTTATAAAATAAACGTTTGCTTTAGGACGTATATTCAATATTTATTTAAGGGTTTTATATACATACATAAAAATTACGTTGATAACCAGGCGTTTTCAAGTAATATAGATACATTAGCCTATGGCAATTTGAAAACATGACGAACGTATTATAATGATGCTAAAATATATCCAAAATTAATGTCGGTCATAATCTGATTTCAAGAGTTCATTTTAAAATATCGATTTTAGGAAACGTTTCATAACATATTATGAATTGTTACTGAATAATTATCTGCGACATGTTTGCGTTTATATAACACATATTTATTTACGTTTATGTAACGTTCCGATTTCAATTATTATATTAAAGTAATTTAAATCCGCTGATTTTGACAGTGTTACTATTATTCCATTATTCGTTTTATAAATCCTAATACGTTTTTGCACCACAATCGAATCACTGAATTGCACTGATAATTCAACGATGATAGTTTTCTTGTTTCTAATGTAGAAAATATATAATAATTACTTATTTTTACATTTAGATGAAGAGCGATAAAATATTGTTTCCAGGAAACGCTGAATAATATTTGTTTTGACGTAAAAAGCTACGTGGATCTCGGCCACCTTTTTGCGTTTATATATATCGCGTTTCATTTGTTTATACAATGTTCAGTTAACTTAATTTCTAAAGATTTTATTAAGGTATGTGTTTATTGGGACTTAATATAGGTAGGTACATAACTTTCTGAAACTGGAGTCAGGTGTGCCCCAAAATTGGATACTGGGTCTTAAACATTAACGTAAACGATATTATGTCCAATATGGACGTTGAAGGCCTTCCATATGTTTATATTATTATGTGTATACTATATATAGCGCTTCCTCTTATATTAAAGAGATATTATTAAATGCTTAGTGTAATTTTGCACATACCAGATATTTTTTTTATTAATCATTACTGTTTGCTATAATTATCTGTATTGTCTGTTTATTTTTTAATTACTTTGAAAATTAATCATACCTTTTTATGGAAGTTTCGTTGCAAACTAAACACAATTTTAATAAATCAATAAATCCCATCCCGAATCTCTGGAGGGACTTCTTCAGTCAGTCAAGGATCCCACATCAAACACAAACGTTTTGAAGGCGCATCTCGTGACTTGAGAGTGTCTCCGAATGCGGGGAGAGACGAAAAAAATGCACCGGAATTACGTGGTAGGGGATTTGCGGTTTTCCCGAACCCAGTGATATGATTTCCCCCGCCGAGAGAGGGCAAGTCACCTTCGTTTGGCTTCGATTGTTCCCCTTCCGGTATAAAGCCAGAATTGGATTTTAAATAGATCGCAGGGAGAACCGCATCGGAGTAGTTGGAATTCCGCAATAAATTTAATGCACACCGCTTGATTATGTGAGGACTGGGGATAGAGGCCTGTGATTGGTTGCGACTGGTAAGACTTTTTATACACACAGTTCTCCTTGTAAAACGTAAAACTGTAGAAGTTTGCTTGCAGCAAATAAGTTACTAACAATATATATATATATATATATATATATATATATATATATATATATATATATATATATATATATATATATATATATATATATATATATATATATATATATATATATATATATATATATATATATATATATATATATATATGTATATATATATATATATATAATCATATCAAATAAGTAATAATTTCTAATAGTTTCGCATGATGCTACAATGCGATGTCTCAAATTCTCTATATTTTCAACGGGAGTTGAATAAACCAACCTTTTAAGAAAACCCCAAATCAAAAATCAAATGGATTTAATTCTGGAGATCGGGCGGGCCAATTCTGGGGGCCTGCTCGGCCTATCCAACGATTTGGATAAACTGCATCTAAGTGGCGACGGGCGTTAATACTAAGATAAGAAGATATGAATGAACCATAGTTCTTGCCTAATTTGAACAGCGACATCTTCAAGAAGTAGGGAAGTAGGGACTTTTAAGAAGAGTCTTTCTTCTTAAAAGATATGGCAGTATCCGTCTCCATTGATCTATCTCATTGGAAGAAAATATGGGCCAACTAAATAATCATCAATGACATCAAGCCACACATTTAATGAAAACTGTTAGCTTCGAAACGTAGCTTCAAAAATTTCATGTGGATTCTCTTTAGCCCATATGATATTATTATGGGAATTTCTAATGGATTCCCTTGAAAAGTTAGCCTCATCAGTAAACAAAATACGAGATAAACACTGTGGAACTTGGGGGTGATCTTTTGAATTATCCATTGACAGACAAAATTAGACGAGGTAGAAAATCTCGAGTACAAGCGTTCTTAGCTTGTACTCGTTGGATATGATACGGATACAACTGCTGTTGTTTCAAAATTCTAAATACCGTGGAATAGCTTACATTTAATATATCGGCAATTTTTCTGGTACTTGTTTCAGGATATTCTATTAAATTAAGAACAGCGTCCTCTAGCGGTACAGTTCTTACTTCTCGAGCACGTCCGCAATCGACAGTTCTAAATACGTGTGAATATGCCATGATGAGGTAATGTTCATTCTTGATATAACTGAGCGTAAAGCCGTTGAGCTTCTAATGCATTTCCATCAGCGCCACCATATAGAAAATGCATATCTGCCATTTCGGCATTATTTGTATAGTTTACCATTTGAACAAGCTGTACCTATTTATTTTAAATGTAAAATTGCGACAAATAACAAAATTATTATTAAATGGCATAATGACTTAAATACTTACTAAGTCATAATAACAGCCTACTGTTTCACCGAGTAACAACCCCTCAGTGCATTAATTTGAAAGGCAATGTGAGCATAATTTTATTTTTTGTGGGCAATGAATCAATCTCTCGAAGAAAACTCAAGAGACCAAAAAGTTGCAAATTGAAGCTATATTTGTACTACATCAAATTTTTAAATAAAGAAATATCGACGCGTTAAAAAGTTCTGAATAAAAAATATTATAGGGTTTGATTTTTACCCCCCATGTAACAATATCTCAGGGTTACAAAAATTGTCACAAACTGCCATTTTATTAGTGCAAGTTATTCGCCAAATTTAATTCTTCTACTAAATTCTTCCATAGTGGCGAAAATAAATAGAAAAATTTTCTCCCCCCAATTTTAGAGGGCTGTAACTTCTGTCACTTGGACGAGCAGGGGTTTTGGAAAACAATTTATTTGAAATTTTTGCTGAAAATCACCCCTTAAAATGTTCGAGCGACGTTTCGATAATCATATATGCCATCTTCAGGTTCCTTCCGATACTTGTTGCTGTTTATACCGTTGTGGTTACCAGGAGTAGCAACAAGCAAGTATCGAGAAGCACTTGAAGATGACACATGTGACTGCCGAAACGTCTTTGTACAAATACTGATTTGCGCGTGTATTAAATTACACTTAAATAAAAATATTCCTGTGGGGTATAATCTAATCAGGTGACCTTCTCGGCTAAGTTTACGTAACCAGCTGACAAGCTGATAACTGATAACTTGACTATGTAAATATAGCAAAACTGAAACCCCTATACACATTCTACCCCTCTGTTGCAGTAGAAACACAGAAAAACAGCTTCTGTACCGACGAGACGCCCCTCAGTTTCCTTACAACGAAAACAATTAAGTTGAATTGTCTGCCGGCAATTGTACTGTAATTATCAGGACTGAAGATAACTAAATTACGAAACGTCCGCGTTACGTCTGAATGTATAAGCGGCTGGGGGAGAGAGGCTTTTCATTTGTTTGAGTGTTAGAAAACAAATGCCCCCTTTTGAGTGTTTTCCATCCGCCTCCCCCCCCCGTTATAAGTGTTTAGCGGAAATGTGTTTTCCCCTCAATAAAATATTCAGCTGCGTTTAACTTGCAAGCAACACCTTGCCGTTTTATATATTATTAATTCGGAGGTAATTTTAGGGCTCGGCAAAATGTGGGAAAATGGCTAATGACCTATTAAATAAAATTGTTTTGAATATGTAAACCCGCATAAAATAGGGAAGTATATCGTTCAGAGAATATTATAATAATTGATGTACTTTGCTACGTGTTGGTTGGACTTCATGTTGGTCTACTTCTAGGTTTTAAAAATTGATTAAAAACCAGTTTTGATTCAAATTATTTTTGGGGTGTCAACAGATAGTGACAGATATTCTATACATTAGATTAATTTTTCTATATGCAATTTTTTATTACTTCTCGAAGGATTGGTGTATTCGAATAGAATTTGGTTACCTAGAAACACTGTATATTTGAGAACATTTTTATAGTATCTATTATGTGCCATTATATAGTTCCCTGTAAGTATCGTTTTTTGTAAGGCGATTCGTAAGGGTTGAAATGAATAGAGGCTTGCTTGAAATCAACTGCATGGTGCGGTGTAAAGCGTCATAGATTAAAGCAACTTTTTCTCGCTTCTCCCGTTTTGGCTGCGAGAAGTCCGGAGACTGTAAATCCGCGTAGATGCAACAAAAATTGATGTGAAAGGCGGCGCCCTCAAGTCGAGACGCTTTTCAGCGGCTGCTGCTGCTGTAGAGTAAATGGAGAAAATATCGCCAGCAGTAGTCCGGTACAATTTTAAATATTATGGAAATCAATTTGGTTTCATCAAACAAGTAGGATAATAATCTAAAATTGATGGAAATTCTAAAGTTTATACTCTTTGGAAATGAAATCGGTGAAAATATGCGATTTGGGATATAATTACTATCAATAAAACGTCATATTATCTACATGTTTTTAAGATATTAGGTCCATCGTTGCTAATCATCTTAAAGAATTATTATTATAAAGTATTATTATTATAATTATAAAGTATTATTAAAAACAAGTACAGAGTTTTTTGAATGTTTTGTATTTATTAATATTATTATTGTTGTTTCATAATGAATTGTACAGAGAGCAACAGTAAAATCGCGAGATCACGGTATAACGATTTGCCAAATATGACTTTAGGAATGTCGATTTTTTCCTCTTTTAAAATGAAGTACCTCTTTAAAAATCCAATGTTTTTAAACAAATCTCGGTGATGCGAGGTTTTTTGAGGCGAGAAATTCAAATCCATTCATAATTCTGATCTGATCTGATTCTGATGCACATTGTAGAGGGAGCTACCTACAACACTTCTCTTAGGTTTAAAACGCCGTATAGTTTTCTGTCCTAGTTATATCTGCATTTTTAATAAAAATATCGTTTTAGCCATCGTTTCCGCGCAAAAAAGTGTTCCTTGTAAATGTCTCTGCGAGCGACCGTTTTCGAGAAAATGGCAGATAAAAATTCAAATTTCATGCTAAAAATTTTCTAAAAAAAAACCAGAATGCCATTATTAAAAAAATAACTGAAACAGTTTTGAATGCTATAATCTCCAATACTGTGTGTAGTGTTGCTGTATATTATATGTTTCATATAACCAACGGTTTCAATAACATTATTCCTTGGTCATTTCGGGTGTACCCCAAGGGTGCAACTTGGGGCCGAAACCATTTTTCGTGCTATCCATTAATGATTTGTTCACAGTACTCAAATCTAATAACTTATTTTTGCTGATTATTTTCAATCTACTACTCTCAAATATCTATACGTATAATATTTATAATTGTTAAACTTTATAGGACATGTAGATTTGGTGCAAATGTTTAGAAAGTAATAAGTTATTGTAAAAACCCGTATTATATAACCATCATTTGAAGTCTACTAACATTATGCAATAATGTTCAAGACCTGCGTATGCCAAGTGTGATCATTCCGGGTCAGGTGTGGTGAACAGGCCAGCCTTGCCTTATGTTCCAAAAAAAATCATTGACAATAATTGTTGTGCATTTTCATCATTTTTTAACAATTGCCGTACTAAAAGTCTCTCAATTAACGTAAAATGCACTCAGATCGAGAGCAGATTCCTTAGTGTTGTAAATTAAATTGTACTTCACTGCGTCAAAACCTCTTTCAGCAGGCAATGGCCGTAACACACAAATACTAATTAATTGCCCAGGATTAGAACCTTGCGTCAAACGTGGTATTTCAGTAATTTTACGAAAACGATAATTTTAGTAGGAACAGATTTTTTTTGGGATATTTGAACTGAAGGTCTAAAAGTTTTCGGCATAACTGGACTACGGTCGAGGAAGGGTCCACACGTAAATGATTCATGGTTCAATTTACAAAATAGAAAAGCCCAGTCATGTAATAGCTTCTCCAAGAAGTTGTTATTAATAGTTTTTTTTAGAAAAACCCACACAATGCCACTGTAAACCGAGGGTTGATATTCTATTGATGATATTTATGCAAACATACGAGCAGTTAAGTATTTCCAGCAACATTATTCGTAGTTTTACTAAAATATTGATAGGTTTCGTTACAATATGATACATACCTACTCGTATCAAACTGTATTAAATACAGTCCATTTTGGATACGGTTTTGTATATAGATAGATTATGTTGAATTGTTTTTCTTACGAGATACATATTTGGCAAATAGGCAATTTCTAAAATAAATTCACACAAATGCGGATTTTAAAACGCAATTAGGGAGAATTCCAATGGCTTTGAGTTTTTTATGTAATTTCAGCATTCAATGGGAATCAATAGTCATATTATTGTCTGTTTGTCTATTCTGCAACCCATTTGTCGCCAATATCCAAGCGTGTAAAAAGAAAAAATCCGGTCCTCCCACCCAAAGGGCATAAATCAAGCAAGGGCTAATACACATCGCGAAATTTGCAGAATTCCAAATGGACCGTGAATGAATAGGGGATGAAACAAATTAAGATCAGTATCGGGATGGCATCGAGATTGGGTGTCTATACTTGAATTACTTTACTTTGCTCCCTGCGTTTTCGAAATAAATGTTTTCCCAGTCAAGATAGGCCCGAATAAACCCGGTCTGACATCGAGACGTATAACGGTTTCTGTCAAGTCAATGTTGCGATTTTAGAGATCGTTTATTTTTAGAGAACGCGCTGATATGAAATTGTATGTTCTTACAGCCGCAGTGTCACGTGCCTTTTAGATTGGCCTATATGTAGCATATCGATATATCTATAAAATAATGCTACTATATATACATGGTGTTTAATAAGGCGATGCCGACCCCGTACAGGGTGGAAGAGAGAGTCATTTGGCATCTGTATGACCAAACATACCTATATGAAAAATTCTACATTTTTTTATATTATCTCCATTTTTCATCATTTATGTAAATATTACTCACTAAGTTTAACTTGATATTCTGAAATATATTTTTTCTTTATCCGAAATACATAAACTTCCAACCAGAAATAAAATTAAAGGTTTCTGTCGTCTATAAAATAAATAAAATATTTATTCAAAAAAAAAATATAATAGTAATTAAAAGTGTCCATTTTCAAAGTCTTCTGGTAAAACTTGATGGTATATATGATAATGCCACTTAAAGAGGTTCAAACAGGGAAATTTTAAAAGTAATTGTAATATCTAGATCACTTTTTTTTAATTGTAAAACTTTGAAAATCTACATTTTTAATTACCATTACATTTTTTTCTAATAAATATCATATTATTTATTTTATAGATTACATAAACCTTCAATTTTTGGAATCATGTCAGCCCTTAACAGCCCTGAAGGTCAAGTTTGACGTTCGAAAAAGTTCTTTATTAATAGTTTCTAGCCGTTTCGAAGATTTTCTAAAATAATTCAATTAATACCTGATGTTAAATTGCCTGAACCTGCTTCTTCTCCATACTTACTAATTTAATTTTATTCCGTAAAGGTGCTAGTTGGTTGTTCACGAGAGTATACCGTCTCAATTAACTCTAAAAGCAAAGTTTCGGTGTAAACTTCGGTGAACGGACGTTTAACCTCTGTAATTAGTTAAATTTGTTGTTTAATTACAATTACCAGGCACGCCTATTGTTAAAAGTCTCAGTATTGATATTTGTATACCGTGTGATATTAACCTGAACCGATTTTGACCGGACTTTCACTGGCAATAGCTGATATAAACCTAGGCTATTTTTATTTTACAAAAGAATTAGGGTTCCGCGCAAAAAAAATTAAAATCCTTGAAATTGTGAAAAAAACTTTCAAATTCAAATATATTCAAATAGGTTATACATCCAATATAGCCCAATATAAACACTAATAAATAATTAATTATTAACGTAAATCTCCCGAATAGTTTTACTTGCTTCGAGTAATAATCTTCGATCTTCGAGTAACAATAAAATAAACTAAAGTAGTAGTGTCTAGCGCGCCAATATCCTTGGCTAAAGATGTGACCTCGATAGGAGGGGGCCGAGCGGTACCATCGTTCTTTACCCCTAATATCTATGTAGGCCGAGACCGCCACGTCGCGCGCGCCCCATAGGCACGCCACTGCACCGAAAAGCGCCTCCCACCGCTCCTCCCTCCCACGACTTAATATCACAAAGGATGCCTGTTATGCGTGGACGAAGGCGCGGGTAACGGCTAGTCCTTCTAGACAGTTCTATACAATATTCTTGTTTTTTTAAAGAATTTGAAACTGTTTAGTTTAATTAATAGGTAATAGTTTATATCTATGAAGTGAATTAACATACTTTTATGTTACCTATCATGTTTTAGTATAGTTTTGTATTTATATATTTTATATTTCAAACCAAAGACATCCTTCTTAAGATGATATTATGATACCATTGATCCTCTGCTACTGGCTGTGTGTCAACCAACCAAGTTTGAAACTGATATCTGATTAACAAAAGGTGATGTGTTCCTTAATAGTTATTTATGCAACAAGTGCAAAAAGTAAATGTTTATTACACGCGACGTGAAATTGTTAAAATAACTATTAATGCAAAAACTGGTTCTTTATTGCACTAGTGCATGAAAAATTTTATTGCACTCATCTGTCATTCTACTACGGTGCCTTAACATAAAGATCATGATATGTCACCTAATGTCATGACACAGTAATGCCACCTATATAAAACATTTTTTGGATTTAGCATCAAAGTAGAAAAAATATTGTATGCAACTCGTACGAAAAGTGTTTATTTCACTAGGCGTGTTGTCCAACTCGGCCTGATGGCCTCGTTGGGCAACTTCACGTCGCGCGTAATGAACATTTACTTTTTGCATTTGTTGCATAAATAGCTGAATAAATTTTAATAAATCCACATATATATTTAATTTGTTTTTATTCAATCATTTGACAGTCTAACCATTTAGTTTTGGGTCTCACGTGGTCCATATATTTCATTATAACTCGGTGTCTTCAAATATACTTATATTTGGATTATATATTTTTTTTCAAAGAGCCTTCCAATCAGCAGCTAAATATATTAATACAGTAGAATAAGGGGATTTATTTTTAATTTAAGTTATATATTTCGAGCTAAATTGAATCCGATTTCATAAGATCCAGGGCATGAATATTGTGCCTTATTTTATGCAAAGTTTAAACCGTTTTTTATTTGTTCAACTAGACCTAAAGTCGCTACGCTGTCCGCCTAATACCCTTTATATGAAATTATGACTCCGGGCGGGCCCCGTGAAATTAACTTTGCTGGATAACAAATTAGAATAATAACCGGCTTCAAAATTTTCTTACTCGGATTTATGTACTTTAACATAATTCGCTGATTTTAAATTAACCTTCGGCGCTTGTTTCAACATTACCGCTATCATCACCAGGCGGCTGTTGAAGTTGTTTACTCGTTTAAGGATTATTGTGATTACTCATTTAATATAATTCGGCGAATCCATTAGGCAATTGGCGTTCACTCCTGCTAATAGCCCGTAAGAGGCTGGAAAAGCTTAGGAAATTAACGCTATTAGCACAACATTGATTTTTCTTATCCGTTTTAATCCGGTCCCGGCGCGGCGTTTATACGTTCCTTCAACGCGCGCTTTGTAACTTCTGCAATAAATTTCCGGGGCAAGATAAACATCATTTAAGCGAAAAAGTTGTATGCTAATTCTTTTGACCGGCATTTTGCGAGATGGATTCGTTTTTGTAGGACATCTCCCCCACGACCCTCATTTCCTTGCAAAATAAATTTATAGAATATCTTAAAAGCCATCAAATCTATTTTGTCTTTATTTTGGAGCAGATATAATATTACAGCGAACAAAGGGTTAAATTTAAAGGGAAGATATTAGCAATTTATATATTGTATCTGGGGAATATTGTGGTTGAGCATTCGCGAACACAGAAATCAATATGTTCTTATTCCAATTACGGTTTGGAAGTCTTTCTACTTTTTTAAGAAAATCTAATGCTAATTTGAGGAATTGGAATAATATGGGAGAATGAAAGAAATACATACAAAAAACTTTATTGTTTCTAAAAATAACTGTTATTAAAAAAAATATTTATTCATAGGTTTAAACAAAAAATGTGATGTATGTGATTTTAAACAGTATGTGATTAATTAATCCAGTCTGTATGGGAGCAAAAATGCCTTTGCCCCGCAAAGGTGGAGTATAGCGACAATTTTTAAAAGTGTTGTTAAGGTCTGGGCCTCCTTAGAAAAGCAAGTGTTTGACCTTAGATGGTCAGTAGATGGTCCAACGACGAAAATGTCTAACAAAGTTAGAGAAGACAAAATTCCTCACATTTTTTAAAAGTTTTTGTTTGCAAGTTATATGGAACGAGTTACGAAGTTGAAAATGCAATTTTCCATATGACCGGAAAGCGCCCAGCGGACTAGTTGTCATGAGGTACACTTTCACACCTCCAAAAGGCACGCGTGTGAACTCGGAGAAAATAAATTGTTATCATCTACTTTTATTTAAATAGTGATTTTTTAAAAAAATCAGTTGGTTTAAATCATTATTTTTACCTTGATGTAAATCAGCCCAACCCTAATCCTAATAAGAAAACCCTAATAATAATCCTAATACAAAATAATTTTTGATGTGTAAACATCTATTACGGCTATATGAGGGTAAATTTCGGGAACTGGGACGATGGGAAATGGAAATTATCATGCACAGTACCTACCTACTAAATTAATTCAGCTACTACCTGATAGATGGCGTTTACAGGCCAACCTCCATGGTGTGTATGTGTGTGTTGTGTTGCCTACCTTATTAAAAAAGTCCTATGTGAGTATCGAACTAGCGATCCCTGGTTTAGAAAGCGGGGCTTGAACCGCTGCACCATCATATGACTGCTATATGCTTTGTTAAATCTCGTATACTTGGTGCTTTGTTAGGGCGGCGGTTAGCGTGCACATGATGCAAGTACAATGGACTTAGGGCCCGTGTGGTAGTTAAAATATTAGGGTGTAGATTGTCATAACATCTAGCCGCAATAGGAGATCGGGGCAGTATAACTTTTCTTACAGCAAGCTAAAATCGTCACTATAAATGCGCTTTCATTCAACAAGTTGTTATGTTTTGAGAGAATAAATACTAAGAACTAATCAATTTTAACACAAAACCCATCAAAATAATGCACTAAATTAAAGAATAACTGTATTACTTCTATTTCAAGGATTATTGTTGACCCCACTTTACCATAAAACATTCGATGGTATTAGGCTTTTTAGGCATCTAAACGACTGCCAATGATGCCGATGTGACACGGCCAAGCAACGTGTAAAATGGATCCGTAATATTTGAATATCCGAATGGGATAATATCCGAATGGGAAACATTGTTATTCTGCATCACATTCACCATCCAATTGTTTTATGATATGACGAAAGGTATATAGTGTGATCAATATTTTGTTATACTACATGATAATGTCATAATTTGATGGGCGATGTATATAAAATCATTTGTTTTTCCTTAAATTCCTGGAAATTGGTTATACTTGACATCGCTCGTTAAAAATGCGGTAGCACGTGTGAAGCGATCGATATAATGAGGGTTTTTGGTCTGGTTTTTATGTCTCATATTTCGATGTTACAAACTATACGTAGTATATATATAATATAAAATAAAACAAATTTAAAAAATTATATTAATGAAAAAAACGCATATCGTTACCGTATACGAGATGTTTACACAACTAGTACTAGCAGACTCGCTCATTTTTTTTAAATCGCCCCATTTATTTAGATTTGAAATTAAATATTAATTTTCAAGAACTGTGGTTGAACATTATTGTGAACTGTGGAACTCTTCGGTGGCTACTAGAGCTAGAAAACCACATCAAGTTTGCCAATTTATACTAAATGGTTGTTTTCCTTTATCAGCATCGCTATTCGATTGGCGGCCTCTATTAATTGTCACGTCTTTTTAGTTAGAGCATTGGGAAACGGCGACTGTATCCCAACCAGCACCTCGGCCAGCACTCTCGACAAAAATTCCCAGGCAAATACAATTTCGCTAAATAAACATGAAAGCATCATTTTAATCTCTTCCAACTTCTTAATTGTGTTCCGGCCAAACAATAGACCTTAATTAAGAAGTTTGAAAGTAAATTCGACGATATAAATTGTGCCAAACAAACACTTCAAACAGCAAGCACTGATTCCGCGATTCCTTTATGATAAATTCAACGGCATTGCGTTCAAAGGCTATAATTTTAATTATTTCGCTTTTGCATATTATATATTATTTAATAACTGACTCGCCATCGATACGGAAGCTGCGCTCCTCGTGATGACAGAATAAGGAGCGCAAGCCGAATCGGGTTCCGGTGTATGTTGCATAAAAATCGCATTTTAATATTGAAATTTCGCCTACGTTCGTCTCGATTGAAATTCTGATATCAGTTTGGGATGAGGTAAAATATTTATCTTGATATCAGTCGACAGGTTAAATACCCGTCAGAGTGGGTGTCGGTAAGTGTTCGACATTATCGGCTTGCTTAAGGAAAGTCCTCCGCCGCGCCGCCGCTCTAAAATGGAACTTGTCCCTTTAAAGAAGAAACCGTGCCTGGGCTTATCCCATAAATTTCGCTAACATTCTAAGTTTGACAGAGAAAAATACACTTTGGGGTAGACGGGCGACAACAATGTTCCACGACGGGGTAGGCGGAGGGGGGGGGTTTATTAGATAAAAAATACCCGAGAAATTTGTAAACGTGATTTATGGTGTTTTAATAGCATTTTAACACAAGGGAAAGTCGAAAATAAACTCAAAGGTGTGACTTATATGACATTACTTTTATGACTCACGTTTATAGGATAACAGATACCTTCCTGATTATGTGTATTTGTTTGTATTTGTATTTGGCCATATATATTCCTGATTTTATAAAACTTCTTCGTATCGATGAGAAATTAAAAGTATAAATGACTTTAAATAAATGAATTGAAATAAGAGCTAAAGAAGTAACTTCCGACCCAAGTTCACCGATTTCAGGGTAGATTATTAAAATTCCAATCAGGATTTGTGGGTAAAATTCAATGCAGGTGTAAACAACTACCCTCAGAGTAGTTGTTTCCTGTAAAGCAACCAATTGTGGTTTAGGCCACTAGAGTTAAAGGTCGCTCTTGGTTCCTGGCTACCTATCGTAAGGCATCCCTGATGTCGGATAGGTAGTCGCAAATGGAGACAGAAGGAAGAACTTGCTATATACTATTATTCTATTAAAACTATTAAGGTGGGGATTTTGTATGTATATTTTACCGTCTAACAGAGTTTCAGGCGAGAACACAAAAGCACTAGGAAAAATCAACATAATTGGACTTTATTATATATCAACGTACCTATTCGCAATGGTTCCCCGCTAATGAGCGAGATAATTTTCAATGCTCATGAGAACCGAAAACAATTTTAAACACGTGCGAAAGTACCTCAATGTTAGCCATACTTTTAGTGTGTTAATAAGTCGCATTTACGACGGAACTATCAGTCATCTACGATCACTTCTACTTGACTTTGAGATTAATATTTATTAATAATTCTCCAATGTGTGTTCTTAAGTAAAATACAATATATGCATCACGACCGCCATTTGGACTAAAAAAGCACTACACATGGCTATAAAACGGCCAACTAAAAAACACCACATTTTCAAGAGTTCACTCACAGAGCACCAACACCTGCCGGGGCCCACCGGTTCGCCGTTTTTTCTTCTTTTTAAAGCTTTAATTTAAATAAGAAGCGATACTTACAAGAATAATTTGTTGCTATGATTATACCGACTAAATTTCCGTAGACATTTTAGATTTTCAGACAGACGAATGTCATTACCATGTGGAATATTTAATATTTCTGCTTATTGCTGACATTTTTTAAAATACGTATTTTGGTATAGTAGGTACCGAAACATCAGATATGATAAATTATCATTTCCGAGTTTCTCGTTTATACTTTACGTCTGATGTTTTAACACGGGTTTATTAAAATTTCCGGCATCATTAGTAGAGTTTAATTATTATTAGCGCGTTCTATGCAAAGGCAAAAAATAACCTCCTTTTACACAGTCATGTTTTTAATGAAGCAAAAAATTCAAGCGTATAGAGGCTGAAATATCAAGACCTAAGCCATAGAATGTGAACTAAATATAGCAAATATTTTCGAGTCAACTTCAATACTTGTTTTATTGCAGTAAAAATGTAGATATTTAAATGGGTCGCGGTATTGTCTTTCTTTCCATTATAATATGATAGTGATATAATACAAGATATCTTTATTAAAAATAAACAGATCAGGGCTATTTTTTCTCGATTAATACGTATAACGGTGGTTTAACCGATTTTGATAGTGACGTCACTATTTTAAAGCTCGTGAAAATGCTTGTTTTTGAAGCAGCATGAAACTGACAGCTGTCAGTTTAACATTACAGGAACAAACATACAATGATAACCTGAAAAAAAGTGTGTCGTGTTGTGTTACTTAATATTTAATATTAAGTCTAAAATCAATTACAAAATGAATAAGGAACTCGTATATTACTATATACTGTAAATTATATATTAATATACTATGTTTCCTATTATTTCAGTAAATTTATAATGAAAATGACAGTACATTAAATTAGTAACTTTTATGTTTCATAGTTCACACGTCAGGTATACGTCACGAGGTAAAATTTAGGATTGCCACTTTGAAAATACAGTTCTAACCTGATCGAGACAGATTCAAACCACAAGCAAAATAGTTAAATCGCTTTCGTGAGTGACGTCATTGGTTTGACATGGAAATGTAGCGGTTTCAACCAACTAGCAGCGTATTAAAATCGTTGATTCGAGAAAATATAGCCCAGATATAAAATAACCGTATTATGAAAATAACCAGTCAAGCTATGAAATCGATGTTAGTAAAAACTCTAGCAAATCTTATGATTATTTTATTATTATTAAAGTCGACGGCTATTTACAAATTATTCGTAAAGGACGCCGCACATTTCTTATGGAAAATGGCCTTCGGCCAAATTTTCTGAAAGTTTTATATGAGGCCATTCCTGATTAAGGCTCGACGACGGCGACGTCCTGATTGAAAGTCCTCATGGGCACAACCCAATCCTATGAACAGTTTCTGAGTTATGGGTCGTCAAAATTGGCTTTTTTTACATTAAGATATAGATTTCTTTAAACATATTTTAATATATTTCCTTCATTAGTACATTTAAATTGAAAGTTTTTTTTCTGGGTTATCTTCTTAAAATGTGGCACAAAAGAATGGGAAAGAAAAAAGTGTCAAAGAAAATATTTGACTTATTTTTAATGTTATTATAAAAAGCAAACTAAATAATTCCTACCATAGTTTTTGGGCCAAGATGTTATACCAAGTATCCCTATTGTGCCAAGTTGTAGATACCGACTGCAGGGGGTTATGTACAGGGGTTATGCAGGGGGTTAAGTTCGTATGCTGTTTCAATGGACAACGTATATTGTTTTCAGTTCAACGGAGAAACACAATTAACTAAAATTGATGTTATTAACTAAGTGTACAAAGCATAATATAACCATTCTTACATATAGGGTAGGAAAAATGCCATCACTCTTATGCCTATCTACTTGAAACTAATAAAAGTAACAATATTTTTCATGCATAACTTTAGACAATTAATTGACAATCGATGCCTTTCCAACACATTACTTTATATATAGTATATTGTAAAGTAGTGTTGGAAAATATTAATTGTTGGTTGTAGAATAGACAAACTAAAAATTCTAATGTACCGATTTCCAGCATCGAAGACTATATCTAGTAACGCAGTAGATGGATAGCAAATTTGTTCTTGGTGCCTTGAGTATTTCTCATACCAAATAAAACTGGCTGCATAAGCACATATCGGCAGGTGTCATAAGAGCATATAAGAGAGGGGGGGTTGAACGTTTAGCGCGCTAGTTCTCGGCTCGATCACCTAGCAGCAGTCCAACTAATGAGGTTTTCCAGATTTTCCTCATTCCTGCACTGAATTGTGATTAGAATTGATGAACCTAAGTCGATCCGTCCTCCCCCCCCACCCCCGCATAAATATTCTTACAAACTCATGCATATGCCAAATTTTTTATAAAATGTCAGATCTCAGAAACACTTTTTCTTTTGGTGTAGAGTACGTTACATATTTTTGGTGTACCTTTGAATCAACTTTTTTGAAAAGTCCATAATGTATAAGATTTCCTAAAGCTCCTGCCAGAGTCCCCTAGCACGAGCTCCCCACTCCCCTCCGTTCTCCTGCTGCATAGTAAAAATTTTGAAGTCTCCTAGCTCCTCTCGTAATTATCCAGTTTTGATCTAGTAAGTCTATAATGAAAGGGCGAAAATAAAGCTATCGATTGGTAAACAAATTATTTCCCCACCCCTTTTCTTCATGCCGTAAATACCGTTTGAAAAAATAGACAAATCATTTTTTGCGCGCTTTGCTAACCTAATCTAACCTAACTATTCGATTTCGCTCAGCAATGAATGTGTGTATTTTGTCGTACTCTTCATTTTTTTGTAAAGTCAACTTTTTTTTGTAAAGTCAAAAGCCGCCGAGATACGCTGTAAAAACGATTCAGATCCACTCTACTAGTAGATATCTGTTAGAGAATCAAATATAACAAAGAGAAGAATGTTTTCACGCAACGCAACAATTATGTATTATATACCATAACCTCAGCATTTGCAGGTGACATATATATCATGTCAGTGTCATCGCCACTCCCTGTTTATAAAATTTAATACAATTAATTTAGTTATCTACCCAAGCGTTAATTGAAATATGTTTTACATTGATTTTTAACACAGTGGACACGAAATTTGTATTTTTAAAATAGTGGCCAGACAGAATATTATTTATTCGCTGAACAACTAATATCCGACTCGAGAGAGTTGGACAACGACGTATGAAGGTATGAAATATGCAATAAAGGCTCAGAGCATAATGGAAATTTGGCTTCTTTGTGTAAGTAACTATTGTTGAGTAAAAGATAGGAACCTATGTCATAAATGTATGAACGTTGTTACGTCTTTTCGCTAGTGACATGAATTGGTATGCATGTTAATAGTAGGTGTTTAATTATATGATACCACGAACAGGTCACCAGGCGCGCCCTCTATCATTCGTTCATTCGATTAAGACCTAGGTATGAATAGTTACAGGTTTCTAATACCCTTGATTGACGGCACTGGTAAAACTCGAAAATCATTTGTTAAAATCGCATACCACACTAATGCTTCGCATATTACTCATGGAAACCGATCCATTTGCAGACTTGACTTTAATGACTATACCTGTACTACTAGTACCGGAGGCAGCGCTACATTTAGCAAGTCATTTCATACCAACTGAAAATAACAATAATAACAATAATAGTTTTCTCCTAATAAGTAACGTAAGTAATCGAACGTCAGCTAACTAATTGAACGAACGTAAGTAATTGAACGTCAGCTACTTTATTAGTGGGGGAGCTAAAGATGACAGTATGTTAAAGTTGTAAAACAATATCTGGAGGGGTATTTTCATACCGTGCTAAAATTTATGAGATCATTTTCATAGCATATCATTTTAACAATTGGCTTGAGTCTTTCTCCTTCAATCAATGGTAATATCGAAATGAGATGACTAGCATGCAAACACTGGTAACTGAGCAACGGCTATGCCTCGATTGCTTTTTGTCCGGTGTGGTGCGTTACTTAAAAGATCACCACCGCACCCTCGGATCGTCATCGTATCCAACTTATGAAGTTGGATCTATAGGAACTTGTCAGTTACTGTCGGGCCGAATTAAATTAAGAGCGTTCTACAGTATACCCCGCCATATTTAAATTAGTAAATTCGCTAAATTTCTAATTTTGCGCTCCATGCTTGTCTTATTCTTGGCAAGAGAAATAAAGTTATTCACTTTTCTATAAAGCAATTAGAATGTTTTTAAAAAAAATTTTTGACCAGATCAAAATGACCAACTGCCTCATCTGATATAATTATTCTTTTCTACAAAATCTTACATTATTCTTACATTACAAAATTATTGGACATTTTTCGAAAAATTAAATTTCCTATAATCTATTCGTCACGCCGAGAGGTGCTACACCCACACGGTGACCGTTGACGACATATTATCCAAGAATAACTATATTCTTATTCCAACATACTCGCTTGCACACTACTGCTTGGTCTGCTTGACTGCTTTGATAGTTTTGGTCATTCATTAATTCCTCTACCTACGGTGTACTGATGAGAGCCAAACAGCTCGAAACTAGTCTACATCTGGTGGAGGATTGGTGAATGACCATAGCTATCTTATCGGATTTGCAGGTGTGATTCAATACAGGTAGGAATATTAGTTCTCTGTGTAGTTGTTACCTGTAAATCCATTCAGTATGTAGTTCTAGTACTCTGTAGTATGTCAGTTGCTACTACTCATCAGACATTACTAAGTAATGTTTTTGACAAGCAGCGTCCTGCAATGCAGGCACCTAGAGCAGCGACCCTAGCCAAAAGTATAGCCTACTTTATAGCCTGCAGGACGCTGCTTGTCAAAAACATTACTTAGTAATGTCTGATGAGTAGTAGCAACTGACGGCTAGAGGGGTCTGGTTATCCCTCGCTTGCACAATACTCCAGTGTTTTCAATCGTTTTTCCAATCAGATTATTATTCACGTTATGCTCGAGCTTTGATCATTTATAACATTGACAATAAGTATACATGGATATTGTTTTTTTTTACAAATACAAACCATTATTTTGTTTATCTCAAAGATACGCATTATGCAGCACAAAACTGGATTACACCATGAGTCATAAGGAGGGGACGCTCTCTAAGTGTTTCTCCGTACAATCATCCGTACAGCTTCGGCATTAGGGCCGATATAAAATTTGCCGCCATAAAACTCATAATAAAATTTATTATTAATTGTTCTATAGCGATGATTAATCGACGGCCCCGATAGCGGAACTTATTTCTTAAAAATACACCGCCATCTGGCGGTTATTTTCGACGTAAACATAAATCATGTTTCACCAAATTCCGATACATGGCTTCCTGATTAACGGACTATAAAACCGCCAATTCGCCGACGCCTCCTCGATTTTATGATATTATGAAACACGGGGCTGAATTCGTTATTTGTTTCATGGATGTCGATGATCGACACTAAAATTATTCACGGTTAGGATATACTCATATGCCGCTCAGTCACGTGTAACCGTGTCTGGCTAATGGGAAATACATGTTTCATGGCCGGGCGGCAATGCAGGGCACTATATTACCGGCTGGCGACGCGTTATTAATAAATTCGTGTGAAATTAAAATTTAGAGGATAACTGTCCCCCGCAGCTGGTCTGCGTTTCTGTCAAGTTTTTTTTCGGCTGCCGCCCTGACGTTACCGCGTAATCTGCCAATGACATTTACTTGTCAAAACTACAAAGCATTGGCGATAATGGTGAAATCGATAATTAGGAAAATTTAATCAAGTCTAAGCAATCATTTATATTTTCATATAAAAGATGTTCAATATCCGATTTCTAGGCTTTCTTATTTTTTTCTATCAAAATTTTTGCAGCCATGCACTTTCAAGAGTAGTAATGCCGCCAATGCATTTTCGCCATTGAGGTTGGCAATGAGTTTCGCTATTGGTGCCTGGAACCGCCTCAAAATTTCAGTCGGAATAACCCCCTCCTTGGCCAAAAACTTAATGATTATCCGTTGCTCCACGGAGATATGGACTTCCGTCTCACTCATGGTTATGTTTTATATTAAAACGAATCGAGCGAATTGCAATTAGTTCTCCCCTCTCCCAAAACAGTACAGGCCAGTGGCGCATCAACTCCTTGTATAGAACCCCTCAGTAATTAAAAAAAATCAGTTCCGTTTATATTTGATCCACCCTCGTATGTTTATCTGTTCAAAGTGTTTTATATTATCTTCATGTGACATTAATTTGCCGGACACTATTTATTATAATATTATATAATATAATATATTATTATGTTATTATTATAATCTCCATGAGATCGAATAGACCCAATGAATAGTACTGACTAATCTTCTACTAGGGCAAAACTGCAATATATTATTAAAAATTATCTGCAATATTTTTAACTATACACAACCTGAGTTCATACACAATTTATAGAAATACGCAGTCTTGACGTTACTCGAGCACCTGCTTCTAACAGTTGACATTGTTCTAGTGGATATGTTAGATATGATATCGAGCAAAATGATAATAATCCTAATGTGAAAAACATTTTAAGTGAATTTAAAGGTTCGAGTAATAAAAATTTGCTAACGATCCTTCCCTCTGTTCCTAGCATCTCCTGGGGGCGAATGCGAACCCTTAAATGTAGAGACATTGTCTCACAATGTAATTCCCGAGGCGCAAGTTGGAGCTTTAAATTATAGGGATGTGAGGATATGTCTCTGAATTTTAAATAAAACGTATTCGCCAAGAGTGCATTCGATTTAAAAAGCATTTTATAGTTCACTTTCCCGGCGGAACTGAGACGGCTGTCTTGCTACAATTCCCACATCGTTTTGGGCCGACTCGTACGGCTCATATTCAACAACTGCTCCGCAGTTTTATAGTGGCAGAAATATCGGGTAAATCGGGCGGTAAACTCGGCATTGTAAATCATAAGAAAGGCAATATAAAATTTTCTCGAATTATATGGAAATACGAAAATACTTTGTAGGAAATATAGCATATCACACTTTACCGCCGGATTTCCAAACAGCTACGAATAAAGGCCAGTACAGTTTTAAATCAAAACTTATTATCATTCTAAGTGAGCAACTACGGCAGTGAAATTACATGTAATGAAATATTATTTAGGTCCAACAAGGAACTTCCATTATGGAGACGCATTTCAGTAATGAACTGCAGCGCATGCTATTAATTAATCTGATAATAACGTTGCAAGAAACTGGTGAAACTATTCCGAGGCTATGCTACATCTGAAGCGGAGTCAAATACATGTTTGGAGGCTCAAATAAAAATTCGAGGCTATTGGCTATCTTATCATGGCAATACAGATTTTGTTTTCAATATTTCAAGGAGGGAATTAATAACTTTAGGATCGGGAATCAATAATTCCCTTGGCTAATAATAGGGGTTAGAACTATGGCTCGGAATTTTAGGGAAATGTAATAGTCGATTAGTCGAATAGCAAAATAGTCGATACCCGACTAAACCGATTAGTCGACTAATCAGAACTATTCGATTAGTCGGTTAGTCGGTGAGTCGACTAGTCGGTTAGTCGACTAGTTGGTTAGTCGACTAATTAGTACAATTTTACATGCATGTAAAGTAAACTCAAAATTCAAAATACAATCAATAGGTTCCATTAATCAGTTCCCAAAATTATTCAAGGAACCAGGAATCGAATTAAGTGATTTAATCGAATTGTTACCACGATTCGATTAGTCGGCTCATCGACTAATCGATTATTTACCAATCCGCTATCGACTAATCGACTAGTCGACCAGTCAACTAATCGACTAGTCGACTACTCGACTAATCGATTAGTCGATTTTAATTCCGAGCCTTAGTTAGAACCCTTCAACACACTTTTCTTTTAACTGGAAAAATTATTTATACGTAATCTTTTTCTGTACAAGAATCCAAAGAATCCAAAATACTTTTTGGATTCTTGATACGTCAAAAAATGTAGTTTCAAAATTGTTTTTATTAAAAGCTCTTTTTTATATATTCTATTCAATTTTTTAAGTGAATACTTCTTTGGCCGCATGAGTTATTTTTCAAGATCGCGTCTCGACACGGTTTATAAAATTTTCGTCTGGCAATTTAGATAAAGCATATGACAGATATGAGGGAGAGAGAGAAATAGAGGTAGCGAATGCAGCTTTGACTTGGGCAACGATCCCCCAACAAGTGTACTGAAGCCGAAAGCAATTTTGATATAGTTGGGCAACGATCCCTCACAAGTGTTCTAAAGCGGGAAGCAATTTTGATATAGTTTAGAAACGATAGTGATTGAATCGGAATTAACCAGAATAAAATATTACTTATGCATAGCCTGCTGGATATATCTGGATTGGCCTTTCGATCTGATCCAAATGGATGATGATTTTACCTGTTCACCAAGAATAGGATAAATAAAACAAATCAAAATCAAAAATCAAAAGTAATTATATTATATTTAGCTGTGTTATTGAAGTGAATACTTCTTTGGCCGCATGAGAGTCGATTTTTCAAGGTCGCGTCACGACACAGTTTATAAAATTTTCATCTCGCAAGTGAGATATGTTTCACACTTCAGTTACCATTAAGCCATAATATCCGCTGCACCTATACCTACCCCAATTGAAGATTATGTATAAATTGAGGAAATAAATTAAATATTAAATTTGTATACCATATCTTATTATTTCGATATACCTGGAATATATACAACACAACTCTCTCTCTCTCTCTCTCATTCCCTCTCTCACACTCACTCACTCACTCTCACTCATTCACTCTCACTCACTCTCTCAACGAATCGGTAAAGAAGTATTCACTTCCATCACGTTTACTGTGCTGCACGCGTATTTGTTTTTATTAAAATCACTTTTTGGTTTGCTGCATTTATGCTACACTGTTCAGTCATGGGATAATAATGTATCCATGGTAACTAACACAATGCTATGCGATTAACGAAAAATAACAATAAACATCAGCAGTAAGAAAAATGTTGAAAATATCTCAACCTAATCACGAAAAAGTTATTTATTTAACAATTATTTTTCTTATTTAATTAAAGACGTAACGTAAGAAAATCCTTTGAACTTGATAATTTACATTTATATTTTAAAGTTTCATAGTTTCGGGCAGGTTATGGTAGAAAGACGCTCGCACTATTCTTAGTATTTTTTATTGAAAGTTCTTTTCCTTAAGTCCAGGGCCTCTTTTATTGGATGACTTTGAACCTATCTTACATAAAGTTTTCGCTCAATCAAACAGCTAAACAACCGAAAACCAAAATAATATCTAACTCTCTTTTTTTTGTAATTCTATCAGGAATATGGAATACGTGAAAATTATTTTATACGTACACAAAAGAACTTTGATGGAGACGGAGACTCTTTACTCATTAAGTATGCTGTCAACTTTTTAGTAGTGCCATTGACTTATCTGGTTAATCTATCTTGCAAAGAAGGATTATTTTCAAATAGTTTAAAAAATCAATAGTCATCCCGATACACAAAAACGGCGAAAAAAGTCTAATGGAAAATTAATAATCATGGAATATCGCTCTTCTCAGTTTTTTCAAACATATTGGAAAATGTTTTTATAAGAGTCCTATAAAGATAATTATATACCCTGTATATACACAGGAAATATCCTGTGTCAAACGGGAGTGACTTAATAAAAGAAAATTCAGGTCTCATCAGGTTGAAGATATTTTATCAAACCTGGAGACATTATAACACGGGGAGACCCAACGGTTCATTCAAAAAACGCTAGAAGAGCCATCGATTATTGTTCTAAAAAGTGCAATGAGTGCGTGAGAGAAATTGGAAGATGGCGGCTGCCACTCGGCAACGCTGCTTCTTCTGATGAGAGCCGCAAGACAAGCAGCCAAAAATTGTAGCTAACCTTGAAAATGCTTTGCGATGAAAAGTAACATTTTCTGGGCTTAAATGATCCACCCTTTTACAAACTATATACAAGAATACATCATAATTACACACTTATTGCTCATCTAAATCGCAATAAATACAAAAATTCATAGAACACACTAAAGAAAACACAAGTACACAGCGACGTTTCGGCAACCCCTCAACATCTGTTTGCATTCATAAATCGTCCTTGACGTAAAACCCGAGTAAAACGCATCAAGCAACTTTGCCGTCGTTGAGAGTTATTTCTCAAGGTACAGTACATTTTCGGTTTTCACCATATATTATTAACGCAATAGCTACACATATACCAAATATTATATATTTACATATACATATATTACATAACTTTTTTTAATAGTTTATTTGAACAACGTTCCAAACAATTTTGGCCAGTCATAAAATATACAAATATATTTCTTAGATATATTTTTTTCTTTGCGATCTTTCCACGCCTTTCTATAGAGAGCCCAGACATCCGCCATCGTTACGTCCAATAATTTTATGTCTACCTTTGAAACTGTCGGTCGGGACAACACCACCCATATGACGATTGGATTTTTGGATGAGGCACAGGAATTATTTAGTGCCAGTTTTATCGTATCTGTTCACTTCATCTTTAGACAGTTCACCACAAAACGTAGAGAGCAATACTACGTAATTTGTATCCTTCCAGGACAGAGAAACGATTTTAGTGCTGTCAATTTCAGTGGTGAATTCGCATGAAGTGCCTCTCTTTTTCTTCTTCAATTCTTGCTCTGTCAGTTAAGAGTTCTATTCCTTCTTGCAGTTCCATCACAGTGAATCAATTATTTTTTTCAAATATTTTAACAGGAAGGGGATTGATGTGTAATAATTATCGAAATACACTTGATTGATTTTTGGGGAGTCTGATCACAACACAGGTTACTGCTCGCGAGTTACTTTCTTGGCCTGCATATCATTCAAAGTCATATGTGTATACAGAAAGTCCACTTATAACAAAAAAGTTAAATCTCCATGTCATTGGGATGTATTGTAATGAAAAATGTCTGGCTCTTGTAGCACAAAGCCCCTTATCTAGAGAGGTATATTTCAAAGTGAATATTCTGAAATTTTTCCCCTCCATAAGTAGTCTGATTTGATGCAAGTTTTCATGATTTTATCCTCTTTACGAAAATTGTTATTGTCGTTGAAATGTAGCCGTTCCTACCTACCTGGCGTGCCGTTCGAAATCGATCCATACAGCGCTAAGCAATGAATGCCACATCACATGTAGCATTAATGAAGCAACGTGCGAAAAATAGAATCCAATATATTTTTTAAATTTTTAGCGCTTATTTTAAATTATGTTGCATTTATGCAACACGGTGTAATAAGGGTAAATATCTCCCGCTCGCCAGACTTGAACCCAATCGAGGATATTTGAGTTTTCGGTAGAGCATATCAATCTTCAAGAAGTAACGTTGCTTACAAGACTTATACCTGCATTTCTGGTCCGCTATGCGCGTCTAGTCACAAACCTGCGATTAACAAACCGACGTCCTTTTTATTCCACGTAATTAAATTTCTGTACGTTATTAATCTCACGCAATCCTTTCTCTGGGCCGTGGAACACAACTAAACGAAAATTTATTCCCCGATAAATTTCCTCACTATGTATTTAAACACCCAGATTTATTGTTAGTTTCTCCGTATACTTGCCAGCTGAAGAATTCCCACTAAGCCTGCCTAATTGTGTGCCAGCTTCTTGCCGTATATTATGCTTTTTCATATAGCTACTTACTAAAACTGTCGCCATTTTTTCCTGATCTTAATATGCATATTTTCCAAAGGAGCCAAGCGTGACCTTTATCATTTGTGAAACAATCGATTTCTAACTAAGATCTTGATTTGTAATTAAGTCTCATCTGTTATTTGCTTATTGGTACAGTCGATGGAAGCGGTTTAGGCAGCTAAAGTCTCTACTTTACGTGATACGCGGTTCAAGCTAAAAGAGAGTCTAGCAGATTGGAATGATAAATTACGATTCCACAGATGTAGGAGTACTGAGGCTCGTAAAACCTTGAAGCCTTTTCATTTGGTTAACATTAAACAACACATTTGACGAATATATTATACTATATTTAAACAACCTACAAATGAAAAAAACGTTACAAAAATTGAATGTTACAGCTTACTTGGTGATAAGTGATGAAAAACACATACTTTGTTTTTTTTGTAATTCGAGCGTTACAGCAGCAGTTTTGGAACTTCAGCATGTCATTAATTAATCAAATGATTATATAGGTAAATAGATACTTATAAATTTTTAGCTGTAAGTTGAAAAAGTACAAATTATGCTCCAATTCTTTATGATGCCTTACGCATTGCTTCATGTCGCCTTTTCTTGTTGCACTTGTGAGCATTTTTTCCTTTTATTTATTGTGGTAGCGAGCATTGTCGATGACAACACTTTTAGGGGAAATTGTAGTACATATATTTATGCATACACGGGTCAGAAACGTTGCATTCGCAATATTGGCATCGGTTTATGTAATACACCCTGGACATTACTAACTTTATTTAAACTTCAAACAGGCGTATAAGAAATCTCAAGAGACTCTTATCGCATTGTGGTCCTGATTTACTCTGGCGCTTAGGAATCGTGCTTAGAAAATAAATTCATTTCGTTTATTGGGCCTCGTTCTATTGGGATAGATGGATAGAATACTAGTTTTGTATTCGAGGTAGAGGGACATATCTATTGATTTTGCGGTTATCGCTATTTCAGATTGACTTATTTCGTTCAAAATACCTACCACGTAATCATACAAAATACTAATAAATCATATTGAAACCAGCTTGTAGGCGTATATTATATTTGGGAGAGAACGTGGTTTAACATTATTAAAACATTAAAGCAACTTATTATATTAGCTAATCCGCTTCTTTCGAAAAGTACAATTTTTCACGCGATTATGAGTCACGGGGATCAGACAATAAAATATTGCAAAACTTTCAGACCCTACGCTCCCGGATTCAAAAAACTTCTGCTCTTGTCAACTTAATGGAATAAATAATAGGCTTTTAATTCCCCTGTCTCTCAAAGGCATCGCCTGCTTATGTAGTGATTGACTATAAACCAGTTATAAGGAAGTTGGCGCTCCTCTCACAACTTCGTAGAACTCATCAATACACTCCACTACTTTAAAGTTGGTCAATAGAGGCGTTATACCAAGCAGCATACTTCAATTTTGATCAGTCGCGTTGATCCTCAGGAGAGTTCAAATAACAATTAAGAACGAGTTAATTTATTTTCAGTCAAATTATTTCTTTAGATATATGAAAGCATTTATTATTGAAACATACGGAAACATTTTGGTAATTTATTTACACCACACTTCCGGTTTTCAAAGCAAAAGTTTTTTGCCGAAGTAAGCGAGTAACTGCTTCACCCCTTGAATGAGAGGGTCATGCAAAAAATTGCCACTCCATTGACTTCTTTTAGTCTGGTTTACGGATGAAGTAAAAACGGGTAAAAGTATAACTTGTACGCAGGCTTATTTCAAGCTTAACTTTCCATAAAAAAATATTCTTTGTTTAAAAATCCAGTTAATTAGATTTATTGGATAGCTATTGTTTTTAGAGTGTTTTTTGCTTTTTCTATGGTGATAGGTCTATCACTATTGCACTATCAGCTATACCAATTGTTACACTTTTTTTGGGGTGAAGGATGATGGGATTTAAGATTTAGGTACCTAATTTAACACCAACCTGCTAAAAATTAAACCACCTTACAATACATATGGCCAAAACAATATCGGAATCATCATAATCCAGCATATTTACTAAGTTAAAACCAAAATAAATAAACAGAAATGTTCCAACAAATTTTAATGTTTCAGTGAAACATTAAAACATTAAACTCTTCTGAGTACGTACTTTTCTCGATATAATTTTAACAAATTAATAATAACCAACAATAACAAATATTAGTTTTTTAATATTATTTTAATACTACATATTAAAAAAAAATAATAAATTGAAAAACTGATTCACTTTACACTGACAGTGGTATTTTGGACATCAGACAGTTATATTTCCTTAACGTTATAATTAATCAATTTAGAAATAAAAATAAACTTGAACTTCTAGATCATACTTATCAAACAAGAAATAAAACAAATGACATTTTTAAAACGAAAACATCCTTAAAAACCATTGGTCAAAGGTGCTATGAATATTTAGCGCCTAGGTTATACAATGCACTACCTCAATAAATAAAAAACACTTTTGCCATAATGAAATTTAAAAAGAATTCAAAAAAATATATTTTAAATGTTGGTAGACTCGAAATACTCAATAGATTATGTTTTTGAACTATGCAAAAAAAAGTTAAGAGTTATTGTATATTGTATAAGTAGGTAAAATGGTTATTGTATATGATATATTATATTCTTTGTTTTTGTTATTATTATGATATTATGATTTTGTTATGAGATACATTCTTTATTTTTGTTATTATTGTTATTTCTCTTTAGATTTTTATGTGTAAGTATGTACTTTACTAGTATATACTCGTAAGTAGATATATGTATTAACTCGTCGAAATTTCTTCTGTGGCAGGATGCAGCAGGAACTATCCCACTTACAAGGTTTCTTTTGTGGGTTAATCAATGTTTGTTTTCCACTAGATAAGAGACAGTTACCTATGTGAATTTATGTCAAAATGAAAAATTATAAATAAACGTTATTCTATTCTATTATTCTAAAAGCCTCAGGCGTAAGGCGAAACGTCTTTTATCCAATAACATGGTTTTATAATTTTAATTCTCCAAAAGGCACCATAATCCCAAGAAACTGGCACAGTTAAAACATAAAATAGTCCAAGAAAATATCAGCACCGCACTATGGGAATATAAATATAACTTTTCAACTGTGACAACATTCGCAAACCATCTGTTTTTATTTTACAGCAATCAATTGTTGCTCGTTTTGCGTATACTCTAAACTCGATATCGATCGTGCGCATCCCTTACGGGAACAGTGAAGGTTTAATTGTAGTTTGTGAGAAAGCTTTGGGGGTGAAAAATGGTCTAAGTGCGAGACCATGTAGCACATTATGGTTTATTACTATGTAGCTTTAAACACTAAGCAGCGGAGACAATGATGAATATAGCAAGTTTATCTGCGGGGTTATGTAATTTTATCACAAGCCAAGCAGAACTTTTGACAGTAGATGTTAGTAAATATGATACATTATATAATATATGCAACACGAACATAGTGGAGATTCTATTTTAGCGTAGGTACGTTAATAAGTATCAGCAGATGAATTTTAAAACTACTGCATTTGTCGCATTCTATAAAATTCTACAAAGATCCACGCTACTTTTTAATCAGGTATCTAATTGTATTGGCTTTCCAATTTTCTAAGAAGCCCTGCATCTGCAGCACATAAAATTTGCTTTTAACAATTACATTGTGATTATATATATTATTTGTATAATGCTACTATGCACACATTAGAATGCCCCAGTTCACGACGATAGTCTTATCGATACAAAGATCATTCATTAACCCAAATCGCAAACTGCATGTGACTGCCGGTACCATGGAACTAGCAAATATTGGCCTTTATGTCAATATCGATAACGCGTGCAACCAATACATTGATGACCTTGCTTCATGTCTCAAGTATCGGTAGACGTAAATATAAAATAGACCACGGATTTTTTAATGATTATATAAATAGAAAGTATACTCAACATATATAACACAGCTGTTCAATACTGGACAGTTCAGCAGTGAGAATTGTGAGCCAGTCCAGAGCAACTCAAATTATGTACAGAATGAATGTACAGAATGGTCGAGGTAAATCCTCGGGGAAATCAAACTTTTTACATTTTTAACGAATTTTGTACCTCAGTTAGAACGACCAGAATTCATCTGAAGATCACTTCTTTAAAACAATATCGTAATTGGGGATCAAATATATCATGGAACATAAATTTCATTCAAACGAAAGCATTTTCCAGTGCTCGTAAATTTAGCTAATCTCACTCCGGTGCTACATACATGAACACAGGCGAGCAATTGTAATCTTTCTCTACGTGCTGCAATAAATTTAGGATAATTTTTTTGCCCGCTGGATTTTAATTTGCTGCAAGTAGGTATATAATTAAAGGACAATATACATAATCCGATATGCACATACCGTCCTCATATTTGAGAAATAAAAATTCGACTTTTATTAAATTAAAATTAATTTGAGGTTATCGCCAGTATATCTTTTTTTTGTAACCGCCTTTCGTTAAAAGCGCTTTGGCGTCAAAGTTACAATTACAATATCTGCATGATGTAAATCATAAGTTAACTAAAAACTGTTATTATTATGATTTTTAAATATTTCATATTAATGTGTTATTGGAATACAAGACAATTGTTGACTAGTTGCAAGAGAAATTTCAAATTGAAGATATTTTAGCGCCACGCTCAGCATACAGTGGGGCTTGTCTAACAGCAGATTTCACTTTCGTATAGTCGCCGCGGCCCTTCCGGCACTAGGATCAACTCGATTTTTTCGTTCCCTGACATCTGCACTCAATCCCGCGCATTTCCCCCAGCTAGCCTTGATTCAACCAATCCATCAATTGTCCCATTACCCCAAATTTTAATTAATAGATTTTATATGTAAAGATCGAGCCTAGTATTGATTTTACTCTGGATTTTCCTGTTTCACTGAACGCAGAAGATGTACAGACTCTCTAGAAATCCGAAATCCCTTCCTTTGTTTCTGATTTAGAATCGCCAGAGCATTACACGATACAAAGGTCCATTTACCACTATCTAAATAATGTGAAATGTTAAATATAATTACTATTTATAATTCTTAATATATCCTTTGTTAAATAGCAACAGTAATGCAGAAATAAACGCATAAAATCTGGTTAATTACCTAGCAATAGTAAACACGACTTTTTGGTTAATATTTTGCCTATTCAGCGTATTTTTTCCGTGTATATAAACAAGCAACAAGGAATTACTTCTACGGATGCATGGTGTCTCGCTGTTAGCGCTGTACGTTCATAATGCCCCATTGCAAAAGATATTTTTCTACTTGTACTCTACCGATTCCAAATACAGTACGATGGAGCGTGAATTATTAGCTATAGTATATACAATAAAGCGCTTTAGGCCATATATTTTTGGTAGAAAGTTGATAATCGATAATCGACTTGCTCAAGAAAGAACTTGCACAAGCTAGCTTTTGAAACTAGAAGAATACTCTTAGGAAAGGATAAGCAGTTCAGATGAGACCGTGTGTATATAATATTCCTGTATAGAAAATCCTTGGATATATCATATTGATGCTATACTTGTGTTGTACAATGGTCAATTGAAAAATATTTTCCTCTACTTTTCGAACTCTGTACTACCGAGTCCAAATACAGCATGATGTAACCTGAACAATTGGCTATACATTGGGCAGTAACTGATTTCCGACCATATGTTTCTCACTAGGCCTTTACATTCTCTAATATAAATGCATAATCCTCATTCGCTTAACGAAAGTTAACACATATAAATCACTTCTACAGACGCATGTGCTTACAGTATTGGCACTGTACTTTGACAGTGTTCCATTGCAAAAGATCATTCTCTACTTGTACGCTATCGAGTCCAAATATATTATGATGGAGCGGAGCTATAGTTTGGACAATAAAGACGTTTTAGTCCATATATTTTTGGTAGAAAGTTTAAATTGGTAACCGAGAATCTATTAACTTGCTCAAGTTAGCATTTGCTAGAAAACTAGAGGGATACTTTCAGGAAAGTATATGCGATAAACACCTCATATCAGATCGTCTACAAATCTAGGAAGATACTTAAATTGTAATCAAAATTCCCGGCATATGCCCTAGTGATGCTATACTTGCACAAGATTCCACTGAAATATCGTCTTGGGTTTCTCGAGCTCTTGGTAGTCCCGAGTACAAATAAAGCGGGATGGAACGAGAGCTCTTAGCTATAGTGTGGGTACAGTTACGTGCTTCAAACCGTATAGTTTTGTAGACAGCTTTAATTTGGGTGATAAGCGATTTAGATCGCTAGTGTTTGATGTAGAAGAATTATTGTATTACTATGGATATAATTAGATCGTCTACATACTTCATGCGAATATTGGAGATACGGCGGCATCGGTATATTTATAGATTATATAATATACATCTACATTGTTTAAAATAATATTTTGTTGGTTGTTAAAGTGACTTATATGTTCTTGCGGCAGCAATATTTTCAGATCCCTAAATCACTTGCTGAAATAAATGCTGAGTAAGGAAATGTGAGGTGAAAGCAAATCTCCCCGGAGTGAAAAAGCAGATGAAAACTAAATCATCAAGTCCAAAGCGTTTATAGCGAAATTTTCCTTAGGCATATTTATTCATAAAAAAACCGCCAACGCGTACGGAGATTTACAGTCGGGGCTATCTCTCACTTTCTTTTGTGATTTTTTCCGCCCACATAAATTAAAATCCTTCGAGAGCGCACTTGACGAGCGGCCGAGTTCTCACATGACAGTGCGGCCTATTCGTGTTCGAGTGCAGATTGCCAGCACTATTGTCCCCCGGACAAAGGGACACTGAAACAAAGATCTCCGCGGTGACGGGACCGGAGTGCAACTCGATACTCTTATTAAACAAGACTGAAACTCTTTATTCCACTATAGTGTGTCCATATCCGCCAGTTGACAGATCGATGATTGATGTCTGAATGGGAAGTTTCTGCATATCTTCGTTTTTCAGCCATAAATGTGCTTAGTAACCGCCATCAGCCTAAGTGCCTGCCTAGCGGTTTTCGGGACTGAATGTTGCCACCCTCATAAGTTACCATTAATTAATAAAACCACTATCGGGATCGGGAATGGCAGAGAACTATTATTTGCACTTATATCCTTTCCCAAAAATCGAGTCCCAAAGATGAAACCGCCAAACAGTATTATAAAGTAATTCTATGAATTCATTTCCTATATTTTGTCTCTGAGAACGGCGGGGCGGAGAAAATTGGATAATGGATAAAGAATGGCAAACATAATGCTGTATCAATAACCCGGATAGCACGTCCATCGCTTTACTGGAATGACATGGAGACAAATAAATAAACTACGTGATCCTATGCTTTCAGTTTGCTGCCGGAGCAGATGCTGCCCTTCTCCGAACGTGTCATTTTATTTCAGTTTAATATTTCGTATTATCGGCCTGTCATTTCGGAAGTTTCACTTTCTGCACCGACGTAGAATATCTGGCAATTTTTGACGTATTAATATGACGATAACTTGGGAACAACACTCAGCACATCTTGTACCCACACCGTTTTGTCACCATCCTCTGAAGTTGAAATACCCCTGCTAATGTTTAAGCATTATAAATGCTTGACACATGCTAAACCTCGCGAGTTATTTGTTGGTTATTTAACAGGGAACAGGTTGGTTATTTAACAGGGAATCAGCCTGACATTCTGAGGCATGTATGTGCTTCATTCCAAGATAAATACAGCGCCACAACACGCAAGTAGTGCAGTATTATATGGTCCGTGAGACTGAGACTGTCTAATATTTTTGGATCGTTTTAATGCACTGAATGTTTTCATTGTTCATAGGCAATTCTAGCATAGGGTAGGTAATACAATATTACTTCCCTAAGTTTCCATGTAGTTTCTTTTTACTTTCTCTAGGAATCTCCCAGGGGGAAATTGCGTCGAACAAAAGCTGCAGCCTCCCTTATTTTATGCTTTACTGTGCGGAACGCTATTGGCCAATAATATTTCAAACGCCTAGACAATTTAATATATAACTGTATCTTTGCAACAGCTTTTATTGTTAGTGCAATAAAACCATGCACGGGATAAACGTGGACGACACGGGCATACGAAAACGCCCCTATATGTCCACATATCATATTCCCAAGTTTCCATCCACGCTCAAAAAAATGCAATAGTTCAACTTCTTATCCTTCAGTCTTATTATCTATTAGAGTGTATTATATATCTCAATAAGAGTATCTCGGCTGTTTTAAAATATAAATTGAATTTCGGTTGTTAACTAAATTTTTAATACCTAGATTTCGTTGTAGTGAAACGAAGAGAGCTTATAAAGATGCGCTCTCTGAAAAAAATACACATTTTAATGGCTACTACTGAGTTAGAGTTATAGATGGCTAATTTGATGAATTTTTTGCAGGTTATTTTAGGTAGAATTTTCAGCATCTCCGCCAATGTTTTTCAAACTAATGTTTCTAAGCTATTTTTATCAATACTACAAACATTTAAAACGTGTAAAATATTATAAAAGGCTATTAGAAAGTATCACAGTGTAAAATTTATGAAAAATGTTATGAATTGGAATTTTTTGAAATTAACTGATCGTACATTTCCTGACCTGCATCTCGAATAGTCGAGATGGGCAAATAAGAGCTTTAATCACAAAGTAGAAATATACAGCATACTAAAAATTCTGCCAAGTTGAGAGAAATTCAATTTATATAGCGAGGTTCTTTGGTAATAGTGTAAGGGTTCCGTGTGTAATTAAAGAATTATCTACAAAGATCAGTGAATAGCAGTGCCGGCTCGTCGCATGAAGCAACTGTAGCCGGGCCTCACTGTTATTTGGGTCACGCTGTATATTTTAATACCTTATATTCTACTGTTTACCTAAATAAATAGTTGTTAATAAGTATGTGTTGTGAAATGGTTTAATTCCTGATGTGCAATGCAACCAGTACACCTTTCGTTGTTATAGACACATAACATTAATTGTTGTCACCACAGTTGTTATTGGTTGAAGTATATAATTATTGCCTAAAAATTAGTTTTAACATTGATTACTTAAATAGTAAAACAGAATCGCGGTTGATACCGCAGAAATTGGAAGACGCTTATAAAAAATAATACAAGTTGATGGACAAATGGACAAATGGATGGAAGAGCAAAAGGTAACAAATACAAGATGAACAAGTGGACCTTCCATCGAAATGGCAAAGTATGTTGAGGATAAACAAAGGAGTCGATATAAAATAATTTGCTAAAGTGCATGCATTTATGAAGGCATATATCAAGAATGACGTAGTCAAGTAGTCATATCGCTCCTTTGATAGAAAAGTGACGTATCTCAAAATCACATTTTTCAGGAGAGCTATTTTAAAGTTTTTAATTTAAAAGAGAATAGATTTGGCACAGTAAATTCTGTGCAAATTAAACCAGCAGTCTAAACTGCATGCATTGCAATGTATTTTTATGATTTTTTCATTATTTTTTTATTTTAGAAGGCCATAACTCCAATATACGGTCAATTTCATCCCCTAATGTTGACACATTTCCATATAAGCAAAGTTGCGTTTATTTGTTAATGCCAATAGTAAAGGGTGTACAAAATAACGTCGTTTTCTTAGATTTATTAGAAAAGAAGTATTTTATTAAAAAAATACAAAAGTACATAGAATATTCCACAACTCAAACGTTTATAAATTTATAAATTCTCATAAAACTCAATCAAAGCTGGCAATCAGTAATATGTGTTTTCTTCAATAATTCCACAAGGTCATTTTTATGATATTCTGAGGAATTTTTAACATTAATTTAGCCCGTCCCGCCATTGTCTCCTAAAACAGTGCGTCACCTAAAAATTATGTGTACGTCATATTCCAGAGAAGTTATGTTAATATTTAGGGAAAAGTGTCACATCTCTAAATTTAAGGTTAAAAAGCAGTATTATCATAATAAATTTAAGTCTCAAATGTGAAGAAACATTACACATCTTATTCAAAGGATCATATATAAAAATAAAATTTGACGAATTTGAAAGAATAATGACACATCTCCAAAAATTACGTTTTATAGTAAATAAAACCAATCAAAGTTAACTTACCATTTTTATGAACGACACGAAGCACAAATGACGCTTTTCCGTAAATATTTCAACACACAGTATACTCATTCACGGGACCCAACTCACTAATATCACTTTTCAGCATAACGTAATTCTATTCTGGGTAAATACACAAACGACGGTGTCTGGTGGAACTATTACATGTGTCACTTTTCCACATATAAATATAGATCTTTGCGGTAACTTTAGGCTAATTAACTCAAAAAATACAAATGCAAAAAATGCAAATTTTTGACTTGTCACTTTTCTATCAATGTAGCGACATGTATTCAAGTAAGACGATTTGCAGTAGTTTTTCACAGATGCACCGGACATTACGTATTTATTTTTGAAGGTGGTAGCCATTTGGTTGGTACCATAGACATATTAATACGGGGAGACCCAACGATTCATTCATAAAACGTAAAACGGAAGAGCCGATCTATTATTGTTCTAAAAACTGCAATGAGTGCGAGAGAGAAAATGGAGGTAGGTATCCTTTCGGCAACGCCGCTTCGTGTGATCAAAGCTCATCCAGTGGCGTGTTTACTTATCTTTAATGAATGAGTTAGGGTAGACTGCATAGTTACATAAGAAAAATACTTAATACCCTGTATCTGAACGTTGCAATAAATCAAATGAAAATAGAAAACATTCAGAGCATAGTTTAATTCGTGTACATTAAGATAATAGTTGATAACTGCAATCAAACTTTGTCATGTGTTTTGTAGAAATTTATTTATAATTTTAATGCAAAAAGTATAGTTATTGGACGTATTTGTTAGTTAGTGGACGGTTTAATATTAGTTATTGGATACATTGTAAATAATTTAAATTCTATAAAAAAAAGACACGTTAATAGGTGTCTGACCATTTAGTAAAAATTTTCCTTGCGTGTTTGTTGAAACAACTCATAAAGTATGTCTATTTATTCTTTCTCTTCCTCCTCGTTTAAAATTTTTTCATCGTAAAATCACATTGTTCATTTTCAATGTCGCTGTCTTCATTCTCTGAAATCTCATCATTTTCTGTATTGTAGCATATATAGTGACATAGACATGTGTCATCACCTTCTTCTGGAATGTGAACATGGTGTTTAGGGGAACATAACATTTGTGTCAAAATTGCTTACATTTGTCACATAATAAAATGACATCATATATTTATGAATTTTAATCATACATGCAAATTAAGTTATTATAAAGTAAAGCTATTACTCGACCTATTATAAATGCAACAATCCTAATAATATGAGTGCTGTATTTAAATTAAGAATGGAGAAACGTCTAGATTTTTCATTAGAATAACATAAGAAAATACTATAACAAATAAAATCTCAACATACTTTTGGGATTTACAAAATTCATAAATGTATATCGTGCTAAAGTCAACATGAACTACTATAAATATAAATAATAAAATAAAAGCAAAATTTTTTTCAAATTCTATAGACTGAACATATTAAAGACAGTTCTTTAAAAAAAATCACAAGTTTCTAAAATTTACAAACTTCATGTCCTATATATAAACAACACCGTAAATCAAACTTTGTTAATTCCTAAATAATATGAGTTTTGTATTCAAACTTCTTATTCTATTTCGCCTATTGTTTTCTATTTTTTTTGCTTCATAATAAATACATATTTTGAAAAATGTTTTCTCAATACCAACTTGACCAGTTGAATATGGTGGTCATTCAGTAGTTCATCAACATACCTACATAGATGGAGTTGAAAATGGTATTTTGCATCACCCGAATGAAAATAATTTTAAATATCGCACATTGATTATGTACCATATAAATTACATAATAAAAATTAATGAAATAATTATTGATTAATTATTGCAGCAGCAATATAAAAAGTTCTTTTTAGTTTCAACGCCGCCCCTGGCCAAGCCAAGCCGTTAAAACTTGTAGGTAACCTTAAAAATACTTACATTACTTACCGATGAAAAGTAACATTTTCCGGACTTAAATGATCCACCCTTTTACAAACTATACAAGAATGCACCATAGTTACACACTTATTGTTCACCTGAATCGCAATAAATACAAAGATTCGTAGAATACACTTAAGAAAACAAAAGTACAAGAGGTAGCGTTGCGGCAACCTCGCAAATTTCTTTCCATTCATTGTAGTAAAACTCAAGTAAAATTCATCAAACGACGTTGCCGGTGTTGAGATTTATATCTCAAGGCACAGTACATTTTCGGTTGTCTATGGTTTTCACCATATATTATTAACGCAATAAGGCACAATAGATTACTTTTGCCAAGAAACTGTTTTAAATAACATTTTAGTCTTAAAATGAATCAGATTCGTTGAAATTGTCAAATTATTTGAACATCTCTTACGGTATTCAAAGACTTCAAGTGAATTTCACAGTAAGCCTGGCAAACGTGCCGTTTGGGAGAAAAAGACGGACGATAAGGATGGAACGATCTTGGATCGGCGAAAAATGTAAACAAATCTGTCTCTTGTATTAATACGTCTATGGTAGACACCATAGACGTATATTTCAATATTTCAAATTCGCGCTATCTCTTTCCAAATTCATTATTTGAGATGTACAAGGTTCTTACTACAGTAAGAACCTTGCTGAGAACGACAAAGTTGTACCTGAACAACAGCTGTCATAGAAAGGGATTGTATTCTGTTGTTTTTGACAGTTGTTTTTGAGTCAATTAAGATCACACTTGGACATTCATTTATGTTATACATTTGTTAGCATTTAATCCTTTAAATTTTACTTTTATTATTAAAATGCGATATTTCATTTTTACATATATATTTCATGTTGCATGAACATAGTATTATGAGTATCTAACATATATCTAAGTGTTATTATAAGTAGTTTTTATAATTTTGAATGTACTGTGTGTCCTTCTCTTGTTTTTGACAAAAATAAACCTTATTTCCCTTGTTTTTGTTAGTATTTTTTATAGGGTTTTGGAGCTATTTAAATAAAACACAATGTAACTAGTTGACTAGATCATAGTTGACTATGATAGTTACGTCTTAACACAGCAACTAATGAATGTTACGTCTTAACACAGCAACTAGTAAAAGAGAAGTGTCTGGTAACCTACTCAAATATGGTATTTGAATACTGTTTATGTAACCATGCTCGAAAGAACCTCTTAGATAAAAAGGGACAGGCCACAGGCACATGTTGTGTCATTCACAAAGTATAAACAATAATATCATTACTTTAATTTTTGTATACGTATTTATATATCTAATAAATCCAACATTTTTTATTATACCCTTTATTAGTTAAAACCGCGTACTAAAAAAATTTCTTGAAAAAATGAAATATCGCCTCTTAATAATAAAAGTAAAATTTAAAGGATTAAATGCAAACAAATATATAATGGAAATGGACTGTCAAAGTTTGATCTTAATTAACTCAAAAACAGATGTTATACATTTACAACTTTGGTCGTTCTTAGCCCGCGATTTGTTAGTAACATTTTATTTGTCGTTACAAGGTACTCAGATCAATAATTAAAAAGTTGACATTTAAACTTAACATTTCTCGGGTTGATGATGTTGCCATTATAACTTTAAAACGCGCGTTTTAATGGCTATGGTGTTTTAATAGCTATGTTTAAATTCGTGGCGTACTTTAAATAAGCAAAATATGGTACCAATAAAAAAAAATCAGTATCTTATTCAAAAAAGCCAACTTTAACGACTCAACTCAGAAACTGGACATAAGATTGAGTTGTGCTCATGAGAACATTTCATCAGGAGAACAGCGTCATATAAAATTTTCAGAACATTTAATCGAAAACCATTTTCCTTAAGAAATGTAAAAAAAAGGGGGGGGGGGAGTTCTTTTGAATAGTCAGCGAACGCCAAATATAACAGAAATTCTTAACGAAATACCCATGTATTTGCCCATGTATTTTATTGAATAGGTATTGCAAAAAAAATATGATGTTCAAAAGATGGTTTTAGGGACTGGTGAAAAGTCGCAATCGGACTTTTACTATAAATAGGTGGTGAACAAAAGTAACAATAGAGTTTCCATTTGGCACAGTTGTAAATCCTCAGTTTTTCTCAATCTCTCTCAACAGAAATTTCCATTAGTCTAGCTAGATGGTGTTTCTGTCGACACTCCCTAGTTATTGCCGGCGCCTGGGGTCACTTAACATCTGAATATGGATGGTACACACTCATTATTAAACGCATGGAATATTGTTAGGGGACTCCAGAGGCCTGCTTATTACACTTCATTCAAAGGCCACCGAACAGTAATTAAACGATACGTACACAAAAGAATATAAATTAGCTGCGGTGCAGCTCATTTCAGCTGTCGTCTGATATAATATCAGAAGAAACAATGGATGCCTCAATTTTACGACAATACTCATTATTTCCTAGGGTCAGCGGTCTCTGGCGCATTTAAACTAAAAAGCTACCCCGGCGTGCCACAACAAGCAAACCCATATCTCTGTGGCTTCGCTCCAAAGTTTCGCAGGGGTTCATATGGACCCAATGAATTTTCGACTGTAGGCAGTGATGTATTGGGGAATTTTGTCATGCCACCCCCGCCCCGGACAACTTAGCAGACCATGAAATTGATGGCAGCCTCTGCTTAATTTATATTTCTAAACAGATTTGCAACGGAAACCCGGGAATGTCAGCGTGTATTGAGAGTCAGCAGGAATGAAAATATTTGTATCATTTTTGCAAAGATAAGCACCCGATTTATTACCCTTAATGATGCTGCATTACACGACTTTTTTTTCAGTGAAATACATTTACAATATTAAATGTATTACCTACGCTTTTATAGCGTTTCTGAAATTTACAAGCTACTTCACAAAGAATATTTAGTAAATTTGCTGAGAGTTTTTGCCTTCAAAGGGTCCAGTGACGTTTCTCCTTACGTGCCACTGGTAATTTACTGTTGCTGCATTAAATCTTCGAGTCAGGATTTGATTAAAATTTTATTTAAATAGGTACTGAAATTATAAATGTATTTGGTCGGCTGTACTTAAAAGATGGATGGCTTTGTTCTTTCATGAGTGGATTAATTTAAAAGTGCATTAAAGGAATAAAATTAAATCTCCACTGGAAATTTTCAAGTATTTGGGAGAAAGCGCATTAAAAGACACATTTCCCAATGTTGACACCGCATTGCAAATTTATATCATTAGTGTCCTCCTCATAAGAACCTCATAGTGGCTTATCCGTTTTTTTCTTTCGATTGCGATAGGAAGAAAACTTTTAAAATTCAATATTTATTTTACTTGCATCATACTGTGTGTTGCTATTTTTACCTGTTACCAAAGTTTAAAAGTAGTTTGTATTTGTTTCCTTTTTAAATTATATGTTTTTTGTTGTTGTTTCTAGAGTTGAAGTTCTTATTGTTGATAAATATGCTTTTAAGATAATTTAAATTTTTAATTATATAAGGGGCGGTAAAAACATACTTAAGGTTACAACTTGCCTTAACGCAGACCTGCTGTTTGGTTCATCGCTATATAAGATTTCTATGAGTTCACTTTGGTATCCCACTAGCCGCTCTTGGTAGTTAACAGATGCTCTCCTTATTTCGTGTGTGATGAATGGAATCTGGAGATCTTGATGTAGCATTTGGTTGATACATACCATGATGCGTTGGTGATCATATAAAATGTTCTGGACTTAAATTTGGTCTGTGTTTGTTTTGATTGGATGTGTTCATGTTCATGCCACGTTAGTCGGGCATTGGTCGAGGTGTAAACCTAGATATCTGACGTCTGGTTTTGTTTATCTGACCTAGATTCCGGCGTCAGAGAATTTATTCTTATTCTCCATTTGTATTTAGAATATTTAGGTGGTCTCGTATATTTTATGATAGTACGACGGAATCATAATGTATTGATCATCAATCAACATCATCAGTAACTGCTGCACTCAATGTATTGTATCTCAGATCAGTGGTGTATATAAGAAATACGAGGGGTCCTAGGATACTGAGTTGAAACGCCTTCCTTGATTGGGTGGCAACCTGATAGTGATACAACCAATAACATCATATTGGTTAGGTAAAATTTTAGTAGAAGATAATACCGTTACCACTTCCTTCATAAGGTCCGTATAAAATGTATACGAAGTTGCTGCCGCTTAAAGGAACAATCGCTGCCACATGTATTCTCAAATTTCTACAATACTATATATAAAAGTTGTATATATTATCTATGAATGTCATAAAAGAATTATTTTGCATACTATAATATAGTATAGGCCAAGATGTTAGCCATTTTTACATTTACTTTAAAAAATATTTTCGTCTAGGTACTTTACTATGAAAATTCCTTAAACATTTATCTTAATAGTTAAAAGCGGCAACGCCGCTCAACTCGTTGTCGACAAGCAAATATCGAAAACATATCTTTCTAACTTGGAAACGACGTGCCATCTTTTTTTATTTGGCACGAGACGAAGTTTCGGAAACGAATTTTTACGAGTATTTTACTGCATACAGAGAGAGCATTCATGTATATTTTAAGAGAAGAAAAGATATATCGAAGTGTAAAACCACCGAGACCAAAACTCGGTCGAAATGAGATCGCCATGCAGTTCACGGTTGCTTTGCAAACAACGAATTGCCAACTCTAGATAACGTGCTGCAAAGTATAAGTGAAAATGTATATTATACCTAAAACGTGCAACGTTAGTCGGGCAAAAATGTTGCAAGACATGAATTTTACGTATGGAAAAGTAGACAGAAAGAGTATTCTCATAGGAAGATATGAAATAGTTGCTTGATGTTTATAATAGTAGTATTTTGTTACAAGACATGACGTGACATGACTTTGGTGAACAATCTGTAGCAACATTTGTGGTATTGCTTCTGCTTCTACAAGATCTATCGATGTGCTAATACGGATAGCACTTCGTGTGCCCACTGGCCACCTCTTTTCTTGCAGTGCGACTCAATTGTCTGTTTAGTTTTTAATGTAGACACCAAATGTTCCTCACTTCTTTTCCTGTCTTTCAAAACAATATTTTCCCCAATTTTAGCAACACAAAATAAACATTGCATTTTAACATTAAAGGATCTTTCTCGGAACGAAGTAAAAACTTTTATTGCACTGAGATTTAATATGCGCTTTTATGCTAGATCTACGTGTAAGTATAATTTTTTCTGCAGAATTCGTGCACTTTATACTTGTCTGAATTAATACTACGCCACAGATAATCTCTTACTTAACCCTATTTTAACTTAACCCCTTTCGTATACAGTATTTTTACAAATCACACACTTCATCCATCGTGGATATTAACAGATGTAAATAAATAAAAGCAGGAATTATTCACAAGAATACACCATTAACTCTAGAGATATAAAGCACTTACATTGATTTTATATACTATTCAGTCAACGGCATTATACTGACTGTGCGCCCATGCGAGAAATTTGCATTGGCTTTTGTCGCGCATAGGTTTTCAAGGTCGTCCCACACTTGGATTACTGGGGATTTTTTGTAAAATGCTTTACACATAACAAACTTCCTTTCCTCACAAAATCAGCTTTACGGTAATTAGTTCCGATTATATACCGGCTATTTCTGTCCTATTTTGCTTGGCCTATGCGTGGCATGCACACAATGATGTACTGTTTGTAACATCGAAATATGAGACATAAAAAATTTTCAAAGGATATCCACAATTGCCGCAATGGGGGATCGGGGTAGTGTAACTTTTCTTACAGCAAGCTAAAATCGCCACTATCAAGGCGCTTTCATTCAACATGTTGTTATGTTTTGATAGAATACTAATAACTAATCAATTTTAACACAAAACCCATCAAAATAATACACTAAATTAAGAGTTCAGTCTGCAAAGCACACAGCAGGTGCAGGAGTAAATTATTTTGAAATGACAGTAGCGGGAGGTGGAGTTTATTATCCGTTCGGTGATCTGCTGTTGGTCAACGCCACTACGGTGATTTTACTCTGGGTTGAACTGAGCCTCGTGTATAGTAGGTATCTATTAAATTATATGGAGGGTATTTAGGTACTGTGAGTGATTATTTGCGTTTACTAGCGAAAATAGTGAAACAACCATGGACTATTAAAGAAGAAAAAAGCATAGACTGAGAATTAGTGTTCCTAGAAAAATTGGTTTTGCCAAGAAGGTAAATATAATATGAGGAGTAATGAAAGTTACATTCATAAACTTTCATTACAGCTTGAAAAGAATTACATATTTATTTATAAATTAGGCAAATGCCTACTTTACTACTAGCGTTGACTGAAATTCCTTCTATCAACGACTACTAGGGTTGATTGAAGGAGGAATCAACGCTACTAGTCTATTACTTTATAAATAATCAATCAATTGATTATATCGATTCGAATATGTTGAGAAAAGCCGATACAGTTGAAATAAAAAATATAGTTTGAGGAATGCCTTTCTAATTTTTTATCCGACACACGTTTTAAATTTGACATGTTGTGCCTGAAATATTTTATTTAATTATTTAATAATTTCTAAATAGTTTATTTATTATTTAAGCTGTGTGGTATATTATACACAACATAATATAGGTACATTATTTATTATATGGTAATTACATGTGATAGCAATGTGATAATTTATTGATTTAGGTACATCATTGTACCTAAATTATTTTATTTTATTTTTATTATTTTACTAATGCCATGTTTAAAATACATACGGTGAATCCACAGATCCGATTGATCAAAGACACATAATTAGTAAATTATAAAACAAAGTAGAAATTACCACGATTTTTCCATGAAATTTGAATCTCACGAGCTAAAAATGCCGCGAAGAAAAAATGTTTGTTCTTTGGTCGTGTATCTCTACCTATAGTTTTTTGTTCGCGAACTATATTCACATAATTAATCATGACAGAAATTATTTCATAAATAAAATATTACAGCAAATCTAAATTATACCATATCTATCTAGTATTTGCAAAACATTTCTTTGTATATTGGCTGTATAATAATAACTTACTATTAGGTTCTGTGTATATTTTATAAGTTCGGGGAGTTCATTTCTGTGAGAATATTTTTAACCTAAATATGAATTTCTACTGCTGGCAATGGTCAATACTCTAATTTTTTTTTCAACAAAAGGCACTATTTGTATAAACTCACTATTCAAAGTCACTATTCACTCACTATTCAAAGGTCACTATTTGTATAAACTAGTAGAATTTGTATAAATTCGACTTACCTTTAAACATAACAAAAATTTAAATCGGAGGATAATACAGGTTGGTTGCCAAACTAATAAAAAATATGAAAATCTGTTCTTCATGCCTTACTTAAAATATTTATAATGCTCATAATGTACCTTGCCGTGTTGTTGCGAAACTATATAATCTAAAATTTGGGAATCGCCGAGACTTTTTTTATAATATATCTAGTTTGTTATATTGTTTCAGTACCTACCTATTGGCGCCACGATTCTACATTGAAAATAGTGTTTACATACCTTCACATATATAGGAAAATAAATAAAACAAAATATTATATTATATTATTTCCATGACTATGATTATCATGACTATGAAAGTTCTTCAAGATTGTATTGAAACTAACTTTATTTAAAATAATTTATAAAAATAATTAATTGTATTTCAATTTCTAAATAAAATCTGAAATAATACTGATTTTTTATTCCTTTGTCTGTTTCACTGAGTCAAAAATAAAATATATGAACAAATAAAAATAAACAATTTTCATGAAAAAGGTTTTATGTGTTTTTATCAAATACTGCTATATAAAATAGCCTTAATATGAATTATAATAATTCAAACATTTGGTGCTGTATGTAATACCATGTAATACTGTAATACCAATAATACCATGTAATACTGTTATTTAAATGCTGTCCATAATAATACACGTAAAACGGGGCCACAAATCACACTGAATACGCATACAGCGGACTCGCAAATTCATCGCAGATGCCGCCAGCTCCTAGGACGATAAAATCGGTAAAAGAGCCACATAATTAAAAATACTTAGAATTTACATATTTAAACGGTGGTATATGTAATCATAATCTATGTCGTAGCGTTTTTTGTTTTCCATTTTTTTTACTTTGAAATATCAAAAAATCGTAGAAAAAAAACTATTTACTTTTTTTAAAAATATCACACGCAGCGACACAGATTGTACTTTTCTCTATATATGTTTAAAATTTCATAACCTAATCTTTTTTAATAACGCTACAGTTATGTGGCTACGATTTCATGTTTTTCACGGCCGCAGGCAGAACTCTTAAAGAACAACTGTATTACTTCAAGAATTATTGTTGACCCCACTTTACCACAAAACGATGGTTCGATGGTAGGCAATTTAGGCATCCAATGAATCCCAATGATGCCGATGTGACACGGCCGAGGAACGTGTAAATGGATCCTTAATATTTGAATGGGAAACATTCTTATTCTGTATCACATTCACCATCCAATTGTTTTATGCTATGACCAAAGGTATATAGTGTGATCAATATTTTGTTATTTTAATGTCATAATGTGATGGGCGATGTATATAAAATCATTTGTTTTTCCTTAAATTCCTGGAAATCGGTTATACTTGACAACGCTGTTAAAAATGCGGTAGCAGGTGTGAAGGGATCTATATAATCAGAGTTTAGTATAAAATATTTAGTATATTTAAATAAAATTGATGAGGTATTATGGTTGAATGATAAAACCCTCTAAACCGATCGTATTAAAATTATTGACATTATAGGTAGAGTAGTTGTCGTTGGCGTTTTCTTCTGATTGCTTTTCTGTCGAAGTCGAAGTATCGTTTGGTAGATTTAAATAAATGTTTCGCCAAAACTGTCATATCAAAATTTACGCTTTCGCGACCCCCTTGCGCGGAATAAAGATTTATTCCCCACCAAAGACATTACCACATACCAGGCTTAGAGATGTATGTATCGAAATAATGTTTCCGCTGCCATTATATATAAATGAACGGCTATAGGTTCGCCATTCCGTCCCCAGCCCTAAATAATAACTTGTAAAAGTGTGTAAATGTCAATGTCCCGGTTGTCTGTAATGCGGTTATGCACTTTAGTCGTTAAGCTTTATGGTCCTTTCTAGACTGAGTGGAAAACTATTATTTTATTAAGACATTTATTAAGCGTTCGTTTTATTATAACTGACGGATAAATTAGAATTCGTTTATAGCCCTTCATCTATTCAGGAAAAGGGGAAATATTGGATTCGTTTTAAAAGGCAAATAATATAATAATTATGAGGGCGATATATGATATAATATGCAGATGGTAATCAAATTACGTGAAGTGGGCAAAAGCATTTGTCTTAATTTAGATGTAACAGAATTTGACGTGATGTCATGATTTTATACATGCACTTAGACTAATTTCAGTGCTTATGACAAGAAGTATGTTAAATGGGTTGAAGTATCATCAGCTATAACAACAAGCGGGTATAAATTATCCCTTTAGCTGAGTCATCCTTAACCTCTCGAGTATCCATATAGTCAGTTATGTTCAATATATACTCGCGAGCAGTTGAAAGTAATCGACTCTTATAAATATTTGTTTTATTTTAGCATCATGTAGTTGTGGCCTTTAACAATACAGACTTATTAAATTCATGGCAATATGACAATGTTTTGATGTCTCGATTATAATTTGGCATTAGAAGAAAATTTTAAAAAAATGCTAACTTGGAAAAGGTTGGCAATAACACTTAAATGCCACCCCTGTTAACTTCACCATGGTTTGAAATTGTGAAATGGAAATAAATTTTATCCGCTAGTGGAATAATAAAATTACTAAATATCTGTTAGCTTGGCGTCAATTCATATTTAGTATTCACAGCATCTCCATTGGGTTATTATTAGACTGTGACCCTATTGACAAGGCCTAATTGTTATGCAGATTTGTAGTTCAACATTATATTCTCAACTTTCAAGAGGAAATGCAAAAACGGACATTGTGCTGCCATCTAAGAAGTGTTATGGCATTAGCTCTGTTAACAGTCTTAACTTTCGAGCATAAAAAAGATAGAGACATAGTGTCCTATTCAAACGTATGTGAATGCTTGGTCTAAGCATCTATAAAAGGATATTAGAGTGGGAAAAGACGGAACACAGATTAACATACAAAGCCTACCTCGATTTCCCCGAAAAGAACGCCGAGATCCATGTTCAAATGGCTTTTTGCAAACCTCGCACTTTTCACCATTATTGTCAAGTGATATTAAACCACTAAAAAACTAAATTCGAACATTCCTCACCAATAACTACAGTTTGACGCAACACAAATATAACGACAGAGCTACTTCAAAACATACGCAACGTTGCCAGGTCTCAAATTAAATACAAGTAACAAATATTTGGAGCAGGTGATGAAAACAAGAGTTAATATCACTTTTCCAGCTGAGTTTAGCACAAATTAGTATCAGTGTGTGTTATTAAACATAAGAATCGAATGAACAATGTGGATAGCATAAAATCAACTTCTTTTCTTAGAGTAAATCTGTGCATCTTGTGAAAGTTTTCTAAACTGGCAACATGACACAAGGTTAAATTGACTGACCAATAACATTGAAGGTACGCTGTCACATGATGTAAATAAACATTCCAGTAGATGCTTGTGCCTCCAAATTTTCAACATTATTTGTCTATTCTATTAATGGTCGAAGGTCTTAACTCACTTGCCTAATCATACAAACAAAGACGATACTACAGACTACAAAGTACTAACTTTCGAGTTTTGTTTTACCCAACACTGCTAAAACAAACTCATCGAGAAGCATTGTCCCAGAGCACCAGAGTAATTGTTGTTTATTGCACCATTATACGTATTACTTACTGCTCGGGTTCCCCTACGCAGAGATCATTTCGGGGCTACCTGCTACCTAATTTAATGTTAAATTCATTAAGGTTTTCCCTTCGCACGCATAAGTCCGTGAGAAAGCGCTCAGCTGGCCTATCTGCCTATATTTTTTGTCGAAACATTGGAACACGAAAAATACATAACATGAAAATATACATAAGGCCAACCAGCTTTAGCTGGGAAATTAACGGTATGTGTTAACTGTCCTTAGGCGTGTTTCAACGGCCCATCTTTGTACTTCTTACCGAAACCTTAAATTATGTAAATGAATATTTTCGTGGATTATTTTAAGGCATATTTATCTGGCGTTGTGGAGAAAAATAGGTAAAATGTATCCTGCTCAGTATAGTCCTTAGAAATATACGATGGTATTCAATATAAGAACAATTAGCAATAACGCGATTTTACAAACGCTTCATTTTAAACAACTTATTTGAATTTGGCGCTGAATTTGCAGGCACCGCGGTGGAGCGGCCATGGTTCAGGCACAGCTTACCTAACATTGCTGTGGTTCAGGGGTCGCGTAAACCAATCACACAATACATTGCAAATAGCCAGATAAAAAACTAGACCCTTTAGGGCCGGTTTTTCATTGCACGGTTGAGGTAATTTAGCCAACAGCTAACTATAAATTTAGATCGTGAAAAGTTTTATGCAAAATATTGAATACAATAATATAACATTCTAAGCTTCTAATTAGTTATGTGTTGGCTACTTATGAGGTGCTACAGAACATTTACCTCACTGAATGAAAGATTAACCCTTCGATGAAAATTGGCAATGCTGTGTTCTCTAATTTTCTTTTAATGACCATCACTGCGACTGTTTCCTCATTGCAGACATTTATTTTGGGTTGCGAACGGGTTCGTTAGTGATTTATCTATCAATATGAAAAAAAACTTAATGAAAAATTAATGGTTATTTTCTGTTACAGTTACATGTGCCCAACAACTCGAAATCCAGCCAAACCAACAGACGATTCAGAAAGAAGTTGGCAGTAGTATAGCGCTGACGTGCAGGCCACAAGCGGAGCAACCTTCTATGGTCAATGAGTTGACATGGTGGGACCCACAAAAGAGGAGGATAGAGAGCACTAATAGGGCAAGCCCTATGTACATTCAGGTAATTTTTGCTACCTTTCCAATATAACGCATGGAATGGATATTAATTCATAAGTATACGACTCTTGTGTGATATAAAATGGTCAAAATGCCCAAAGCTTTAAAATCGCTTTAAATTCGGCAATTCTTCTGCATAATTATTTAGTGCTTATCGTGTCATCAACTTTTGATAAAAGTTATTAGGGTTAGGAATGTATGTATGTATGTATGTATATGGGTCGGAGTGTAGTGGTTTCACTTCCACTACAGCACTTAGGCCTCATTAGGCCCTTTGTGCATTCCTCCTTTTCACTTGAATACTTTTCTTCAAATCATCTTATTTATTATGGGTGGCTTGGTGGCAAAGTCTCTTCACAATTTTTATGTATAGCATGGTTCTGAGTTACCGAGTCATATTACTCTGTCCTCATTGCCATTTGTCTGTGATCACGCGCCCGCGGCAGATGTTGAGGGTTCCAAAGTCTCAGTTGGACTGCCACAGCCCATCCCCAAGCCTGTCTAGGTCACCCACCCAAGTGCCACCAACGCCCGCCTTGCTTAACTTCGAAGATCGAAATCAGTATGCACAATCAAAACAAAAAATTAACTCTACTTAACTTAGCCACACCCATATCTAGAGATACAATCCATGTATTCCTGAATTGAATATGGTTCTGAGTTAATCGACAGGTGTTTTACATTCTTCTAATACCCATGTAGGAGTTTTACATTATTTTCTCATAATGCTAATCTGTGCTTTGCAAAACTTATATTGTTATTTCTTGTTGTGTAGGTAGGTATGATCTTTTTCAGCTATCTTGGCGTGTACGTCATTACAATCTAACGGATCAAATTAATATGCTATACAGCAGTTCTCAACAGTTTTTAGGGTTTCGATAGTTACAGATCGGATTTATATTTCGATGTTAACGGTTAACGACGTTTTTCGTTTTCATCAATGATTAACTTTCTATCGGCGACACTGTCAACACCAGGTACCTACTTCAATCAAGTACAATAACATTATGTTTATTGCTGCCTTCTATATGTTTTGATTTCGATGTGTCAAAAGATGTCTACATCGATATTTTAGAGAATTTGCGCTATTAAATTTGCTAAATTTCCCTGTTTCTTAGGAAAGCGACACCAGAATAAAGCGGGCGCAATTTGACGGTATTGAAATGTTTCACTGAATTATAGATAGCAGTCGTTACAGCGCCGAACGCATTAATGTAAAGCTAGAGTAGAAACCTGACGGTGTTCATAGAAGAAAATGAAAAAATGAATTAAGAACCTGCTCTCGGGGAACGCACACTTTAGTGCTTGTTGTACCTTTAAAACTGTTAATTTATTACCAAACTAAACCAAATAGGAAAAAACTCTCAAGTATTATTCATATTGTTAGGTTTTCCATTGGAAAATTAACGAATATTTACCACAAATGTATAAAACATATCAGAAATAAATATTTCTCTAAAAGTCTACACATGAACATAAATTCGAAACAGGCAGTTTCTAAATATACATAATTTTGACAGTGCACGGAACACAAATCCGACATATCACATAATTTACATTTTCGGCATCTATCATTTATATATTTGTATAAGTAGTACTTGCATTAATTTAATTTTTGAGATATTTTAAAAATTTTTCATCTTTAAATATTGTTACTGGATAGGGCTGGAACCTTTGATGTAACTATAACACTCGGAGTAGTTTCCACAAACACCAAAACACTTTCACTTCGCTCGACGCGCGTTTCGCCAACCAAGTTGGCATCATCCGGAGACGACTAAAACTAATCTTAAACTAAAAATCTACCCTATTTATACTATTTATGGTGAAATCATTAGTCACCCTTCAATGATTAGTTGCTAAGCAACGCGTAAAGCGGGCTATACGGTATAGGTCCCTTGTCGCTATTCATACTACTTTTACATTTTACAATTTCTATGCTCTCAAATGCATCCAATTGTCTATTATTGGTCACATTTCTGACTAATCTTAAATTACTAATATCTATTCTATGATTGTTGTCAAAAGCATGTTGTGCAACACTAGACTTATCTGTTCTTCCATATTTTAGAGTAGCCATATGTTCTTTAAATCTGGTGTTAATTGATCGTGTCGTTTGTCCAACATATTTTTGATCACAATCATTACAACTAATTTCGTAAATCCCAGACCTTTCATTTGGCACAATTTTATCCTTTGGATTGTCTAAAAGTTGTTGTAATTTATTACTCGATGAATGAATAGCTGTTATACCCACGTTTTTGAAGACCTTACTCAAACCACGAGTAAACCGGGGTTCGTAAGGGATGGATACATATTTTGGAGTCTCTATATCCTTTTGAAAGGTCGTAGAATTACGAAGTGTGTCTTTAAATATACGCTTCCTAATTAGTTTTTCAACTATATCTCTAATACATCTAAAAATGGAAGTTTTCCATTATTTCCTAGTTCATATGTAAACTTAACAGAAGTGAAACGACTATTTAATTTGGAAATTAAGTTTTCTATATCCGCAATCTTAGTGTCAAACACGGCAAAAATATCATCCACATACCTTCCTAATCCTAGGAAAATACACTTGCCAAAACTGTATTTAATAAAACGATATATTTGTACATTTTATTAAATCAATACTTCTTTATTAAATATGGTATCATTCATGAATCCAAAGTAAATAAAAGTTCTTGGAAAATGCTCTACCTACATAAAAAAAATATAAAAGAGCAACAAATAATTCTTCACTCATAAAGTCTGATTGACATTTCATCCCTTTCAAGAATGTGTTTAGATTAGAGGGAAAAACAAAAATTTCTGTACTCCTCGATTATTTAAGGGTTCTGGCAATGGAAGTTTCTTACATATTTGTTGTATATTAAATATGTAATGTTCCTCTGCGCGGGTAAATTTTAAAGTATAGGAATACCTTTAAAATACAAAACATCAACTTCCTGTTTTTTCTTCGGACAATATTTCCCCAACTGAAAAAAATAGTTTTCCTTTAACAGTTCCTTCTTTTACAACAACAAAATCCCCGTTTGAATATACCATATCATCACAGTCAAATTCACTTCTAGCTTCACTACTATCATCCAGAATGTCATGCCGTTGTGGTAAGTACTATCGAAAAAATTTCAAATCAAACATGTAGAGAACAAAATGAAATGCGATAGATGCGACGAAATTCTGATTCTATTGAAAATGGCAAATTAACCCCCAACTTTGGCGCGCCGTAGGGCAAAAACTATTGGTCACGACCAAAAATGTTATGACCAGAATTGTGCACAATTTTGTTCTCTACATATTTCATTTCAAATTTCGATAGCAATTACTACCAACGGTGCTATTTCCTTCCCAAAAAGCGTCGCGAAGCAGAGTTTTAATCCCCCACCTCTCGAGCGGCAACCCCCCGAGGTCGTACACTCAGGTGTACTATCAGGGGACCTATGTCTACCATCCCACCAAATTTCACTTTTTTCCAACCTTTCACGAATAGAAACCCCCCATTGCATAGACTATATGAACGTTTATTTTCAATTTTGTGTTCTAGCTTTTTAAGTTGACAACTTTATTTTTAGGAGCAAACTGGTGACCGTGGGATTATTCTAGTTCTGTCCAGTCTCACAGAAAATCAAGGCGGTAACTATACATGTACTGCTAAATATGGTTCTGAATCTCTAAGTACAACTATTAATATTGACACATATGGTAAGATCTTACACATAGTACAAGTAGTTGGTCCCTTAACAGTACCTAACCTGTCAGAAATGCCAGGATAGTAATGTACTGTTGAGGGAATGTAATCATTAATTGCTATAAATAATTGCAAACTAATATTATTTTATTTTAAAATGTTATTATTTAATGGTAAAAAATTGCCTTACACATAGCATTTCTGTCAGATAATATAAGTCGGAATTAAACACGAATATCAAATACACTGGTGCAGATTGCTTTGATTCAATAAACCATTTGCTTGCCTCGAATAAACAGTTTCCAAGTAGATATTCTCTTTTCTAGTCGACATATCCTTTGATAATGCCCCAGTGAGTCAGTACCCCGTGGTGGGGAGAGACTACACTGTCAAGTGTAAAGCCAGAGGTAACCCCACACCAGAAATCGACTGGGACAAAGATGGTCAGTCTATTGTTACCAACGCCAAGTTCGTCATAAGCCCCGATGGACTCCAAATCAAGAATGTATCCGAAGCTGACGATGGAGTCTATAAATGTACAGCAGTGGTGCCAGCGACGGGCAAAATCCTTTCTAGGAATATCAAGGTAATGCCCTGAAAGTTGCTTAAAACAGAAATTTAACTGCATATTTTTACAGGTTGAGGGCCAGGTACCCCCTAGCATATTACCATTAGACCCCATCACGATAATTGAGGGTGCCACTGCATCGGCAAAATGTGTGGCAACCGGTAAGCCACCACCGTCTTACAAGTGGATTAAGATGAGTGAGTCACAAGATTTGTCCAAAACTGACAGATTTCAAGTGACTGAAAGCACAGGACAGTTGCGCATGACCCGAGTCGAGTTTAATGACGACGGTATGTACAAATGCGTTGCCAAAAACAGTATTGGTGAAGTAGAAGCCCAAGTGAAGGTTAACGTGTTAGTTAAACCGAGAATATACGAGTTGCTGAATGTTACGGCTCCTATAAGGTCCGAGACGAAGATAATCTGCAAGGTTTACGGCAGACCACCACCTAGAGTGACCTTCAGGAAGCTTAGCAATAATGAACCATTTGTAGTCGGGCCACAACCAGACGACCGCAGAATCATTCTGGAGCAGGAATTTTTCCGGGAAAAGGGGGAGGCTTTTGGGACTTTAGTCATAAGTAATTTGAGCAGGACTGACGATGGATTATACGAGTGCATTGCAGAGAATACGGCAGAAATGGCTTATAGAAACGGTCATATTACTGTTGAATTTCCTCCTACGTTTGAACGCACTAGAGATCTACCACCAATTTGGAGTTGGGATAACAAGCCAGGGAATCTATCCTGCCTGCCCGAGGCCATACCGAATGCCACTATAATCTGGAAGTGGGGTGATTACGAAATTCAAGACAACCAAAACTTCAAGAAAATCGGTAACAGCCCCAGGTCTTTCTTAATTGTCACGCCGCAACAACAAATGAAGTATTATTCGCAGTACGAATGTATCGCTACTAACAAGTACGGTAAGGCGTCCGTTAAAATTGAACTGAAGCATGCTGAAGTACCAAGGCCGATACAACAAGTTAGAGCAGAGACTGTCACTGCTACTACCATCAAATGGAGCATTGTACCGGCTAATTTTCATAATGGGTTACCCATCAGGTCTTTCACAGTTTGGTATAGGCGCAACCAAGTGCAGGCTTGGGAGTTTGCCGAGAATCACACGTGGAGTTATGGTGAGTTGACAGTTTTATAAGTAAAGTCAATTTAGTTAGTGTCTTGACAACATCAATTTTAATGTGAAAAATGTCTCGGTCACCCTTTTGGTCACTGTTGTGAAGAGCACAACTTAAGGTATCATCATAAAATTGGTCAAAAATTGCAGCAACCAGGCCCCATTGGGCCCCTTGTATTTCCTCTCTGGGGACACGTCTTGCCTAGGCTATTAACCAGCCTAATATTGTAAAAATGGATGATGTGTCATTCATAGAGTATATTCCCTTCTCCTTTTCCGTCTTATCTTTTTGTTCACTTCTTTAAATATTGTTAGATAATTCTTCTTGCTTGGAATAGAAATTTTATTTATGAAATAGAAATAAAAAAAGTAGTAAATAAGAAAAAAGGACAGTGTTACTAGACCAGGGCTGAAGCTTTTGAAAATGGTAAAAAGTGAAAAAAAATAATAGTAGGATGAAACCCATTGGAAAAGGAAGAGAATATAACAAAAATGAAAGGAAAAATAATTTACTGGCGATCTGAGGTCGGGAAGTGGAAGGGGGTGAGTTTTTAAGGGTAAAAAACGGTTTATCTCGATTTCCGGAAAAACTACAAGTCCTATGGAAAAAAAGTTCAAGGGCAAAGTTGTAAGTAATAAAAAGATCTACAATTTTTGTATTTACACTTTTTTCACATAATCTCAAAATTTATATGAAAAATTCAAATAACCCAAGTTTTTGGTTTTTTATTTTTCTTTTGGAAAAAAAATATTTTTTTTAAGAAATTTGGTGAAAACTTAACTTTGTATGTCCCAAACGCACTATAATTTTTTTGATTTAAAATATTTATTTTTTTCACCTTATTTTGACTTAATATCATGCTTTTTTGATATTAAGTCAAAATAAGGTGAAAAAAATAAATATTTAATTCTCCCTAATTTTCAATCGAAAATTCGCCTGTCAAATATCTGCTTTTTTAGAAAAGTCGTTGGACTTTTCGTTCGTTGAAATCTCTACTTTCTGGTGGTAAAGAAAAATATACATTACTATTGTAAATGTTCTCAGAAAATTCAAAGAAACGTAAAAAACTCGAATCCGAACATTTTTGAAAAAAATGTTCGGATGTACAATTTTGAGCTATTTATTAAAATTTACACTTTAATTACTCAAAAAACGTACGATTCCATGTTACATTGATAAACAAAAAAAATACAAAAATGATAATATAACACTGCATCAATTAAGATTTCGAAAATATCAATTGGCAAAAATTAAATCATCTTTCATATTGGCAAATCTCCCACCCACGGAAGGCGCAGCAGTACAACATTGTTACAGGGCATGTTATCAGCTTCAAACTTGGCTGGGTAACGAACTGACAGATTGGGGCTGGAAGCAACATCAACGTGGCATTATGCCCAAATTTACAGAAAAGAAATTAATTCCGGAAATATTGCTCAAAACTATTTGCTGCAGCTGTGGAACTGGATCTAACAGTTTGAAATGTGGCTGCCGAAAACGTGGTTTAAAATGCACAAATTTATGCTCAAATTGTCATAGTTTTGAAAAATGCTCCAATGTGGAAGAAAAAGACCTACGAGGAAGTTAATCATTCAGATGAAATTGTGGATGCAGAGGAACTAATGCAGACTGGAAATAATATTGGAGACGAATTTGCAGCAGTCACATTTTTTAAATCTCCTTTAAATCCTATCTTTAATATTTAGAACAACTATTTTCGCATGTTTTTTGCAATCTTTATGTTTCATGGATTTGTAATTTTTTTAATTAAAGTGTAAATTTTAATAAATGGCTCAAAATTGTATATAATGATTAAACAAAAATTTTCAGATTCTAGTTTTTTTCGTTTCCTTTCATTTTCTGTGAAAATTTATCGTAGTAAAGTATTTTTTTTACACCATAAGAAATTAGAGATTACAACGAATAAAAAGACCACCGACTTTTTTAAAAAAGCAGATATTTTGACGCGAGAATTTTCGATTGAAAATTAGGGTGCTTTTTCGATATTAAGTCAAAATAAGGAGGAAAAAAAAATATTTTGAACCAAAAAAATTAGTGTGTTTGGGATATAAAAAGGTGTCTTCACCAAATTTCTTGAAAAAAGTTGTTTTGCCGAAAATCGAGATATACCGTTTTTTACCCTGAAAAACTACACCACCTCCACTTCCCGACCTCAGATCCCCCGTAAATTATTTTACCTTTCATTTTTGTTATATTCTCTTTCTTTTTCAATGGGTTTCATCCTACTATTATTTTTTTTTGTTTCAAAAATTATCGACCCTGGTCTATACTGTTACCCACAAACATCAAAATGAAGGTTGAAGATAATAATTATTGGCACGAATTTTGAATGAACTAACTAGTACATACCTATGTAAGTACCTTATTTTTGCACATTCGTGTAAAACTTTTCCATGTGGAAAAGTGCCCTGAGGACATTTCCAAGGCACATCTCTTAATTTTATGTATTTTGATTATTATAGTTTATTTAACAATATAGGTAGTTATTTCTCACATGTACAATTCTCCTCCTTCCAGGCGCTCCGTACATTCTTGAAAGGCTCATACCGGAGCAGACATATGACTTCCGCTTTGCGGCAAGAAATGAGGTAGGGATGGGTGGGTTCATGAATGGACCATCTATCACGATGCCTAGGAGATCAGAACCAGCGGAACCGCGTATCCTAATGCAGAGCACCAATTCGAAGGAACAAAACACCAGCAACAGGGAGGACTTCATAGTCCACAGTCCTTATGCTGACCATTACGAGCTTAGATGGAATGTCCCGAATGACAACGGTGATCCCATACAGCACTATCTTGTCCGATACTGTGTGGTAAGTACTGTGGTTTTAATCCATGATCGAGTTGATGCTATTATTATAAATTTCAGACGGAGAAAGTAAGCGGCGAATGGCGTGATAAAGACTGCACCGAGCAGATGCCGTATTCCATGCAGTACTCTACATATAATTTGCAAGGCTTGCAGCCGGATACAATCTACAAAATCGAATTGCGTGCTCACAATGCAATTGGTGACAGCTCGCCGGCTCAAGTTAGGGTTAGAACGGCCAGAGGTGAGCATCATTATTACTCTTATAGTACCGATCATAGTTTAAGTTGTGCTGTGAGAGTGGATTTTGTTTTGTTTTGTATTTTGGTTTACAGTACTTTTTTTTAGTTTTTTGTTACCGTACCATACCTATAATATATTCGTGATGCTAAATCGGCTTGACTAACGCCCTAATTTGTTAGATAAATAGTAGGCAATAGATGTTGCTTAGTCAAGCTGGTTTATGTACATTTTATTTTATTTAGTTTATTACGTATTATTTTGTATGTTTTTCTTTTTGTCTTTTTTAATTTGAATTTACGCATGAGAGAGTTTAGACTGCTAAAAACCTATCATCACATCTCACGTTCAGTACTAAGAAGTAATTTCTCTGGTACGCGGTGAGAACAAATAAATGCATGATGTTACGTTTTAGCAGTCAGTTTGAGAATATGTCAACGCTTACCCATTGAATATATTTCCCAGCATCCTCAGGGTTGTATTGGAGTTCTGCGACAAGAATAATTTCCTTTTTCCCTCTACAAGCTGCAATGACTATACTAGTGATTTGTCTGCGTCATTTCACATGGTGCTAGGTAGACTAAAATAATTGTCGAGGGTGTAACTTTAATTCTTAACTAAATGTGTTCCAAATTGGTATATTATCAAAATTTGTAAATATAATCACCAAAAACCGGGTGGATAAAATAAATTATATATACATCATATATATACAGTGAAATCTGTCTTGAGCGGATACCTTCGGGACCATTAAAATATGTCCATCTAAGGGAAGTGTCTGCATATGGGAAAAATGTAAAAATACATATTATGTACAGGGTAAGTCTCTTAAGATTGACACCCCCCTTATCTCACTTATCCTTTGCCGATTTAACTCATTCAAAAAAGGAGTGGACGCGGTTTTCGATGAATTTTTATAATCTGAGCACGGATATTAAAAATCTCGTAAGATATACAGGGTGGAAAATAAAACTTGATTTTTTTAAATGGAACACCCCGTATATTTTTATACCAAAATAATGTCTTTAATTTTCTGAATAAAAAAATATATAATTGTTATATAATCACTCCACCTGTTCGTGAGATATTACTAAAAACATCACATTACGGGTGTCAATTATAAAACAAAAAACATATCAAGATACCTCTGGAAACAATGCCATTTATTAAGATAATAAATAAATAATATATAGGTGACAATAACAGTAACGAGTAATAACAATAAACAACATAAGCCTAATAAAAACAAATAAAAGTCAATATTAATACAGTAACAGAATAGAGTAACACAATTTTTTTTATTTACACGTAACGTAGTTAAATATTTTCCACGTAACCACCACCATTCTGAATACACATTTGGCATCGCTTTATAAAATTGCTTCTCACCCTTTGAAATATATCACCATTTTGGTTTAATTCCTCAATTTTTACACGTATGCATTCTTTTAACTCATTCATATTATTAAAAACCCCAGTTTCGTATATATCTTGTTTTATCGTACCCCAGAGAACAAAATCCATAGGTGTTAAGTCCGGACTTTTAGCGGGCCAATGTATAACACCGTGCCTTCCTATCCAGATGGGATATTTTCTGTTTAGGTATTCGGTGACGTTCCTTGCAAAGTGCGGTGGTGCTCCATCCTGCTGCCAAATAACAGATCTGTTGTCCACTAAATTAATATTATCTAAATAATTTTCAACTGGATATTGAAGAATATCCACATAACGTTGTGTATTAAGGGCCCATTTATAAATACAGGACCTACAATAGCATCCTTGTGGATGCCACACCACTCGTTTACAGTTCGGTATCCTTGTTTTTTATTTTTTTTACAATATGTGGATTTTCCGCTGCCCACTAATGTGCATTTTTTCTGTTAAAAATTCCCGCAGTAGAAAAACTGCTGCATCATCTTCCTCTATTCTATCAAGTATGTCTCTGCAGATGGTTAACCTGTCTTGAAGGTTATTGTTGTCGTCTAAATATTGACGGGCAAATTACTATATGGTTTAAAATTATGGCGATGTAATATTTTTATCACACTTCTTTGTGATATATCCAATTCTATTGCTGCGGCATAGGATGATTTGGATGGATTTTCAGCAAAATATAATAACGCGTTGAGTTCTGTGTCTTCTCCTGTTTTTGTTCTTCGCCTTTCCCTTTTCTTGTCTCTCAGAGATTCGGTATTCCTAAACTTTGCATAAATGTTTTCAAAACTATTTTTGGAAGGAGGTAGCCTTTCTTGAAATAACCTAACATACTCCCTCCGAGCAAGAGACTTATTCTTGTTGCACTGAATATAAATTTCAAGTAACTCTTTTCGCTCTTCCAATGAATATGCCATTTTCAAAATAACTTGCTTCTTTACGAACATTACGTATTTTTTACGCTAATATCTAAGAGAGTGAACTACTATCTCACAAAAAACTGGATGACATCTGTCAACAAATAAACAATGCAAATATGCATTGTTTCCAGAGGTAGGTATCTTGATGTTTTTATTTTATAATTGACACCCGTAATGTGATAAGTTTTTAGTAATATCTCACGAACAGGTGGAGTAATTATATAACAATTACACATTTTTGGATTCAGAAAATTAAGGACATTCATCAAAATTCATCGAAAACCGTGTCTACTCCTTTTTTGAATGAGTTAAATCGGCAAAGGATAAGTGAGATAAGGGGGGTGTCAATCTTAAGAGACTTACCCGGTACATACATATTTTTTATTTACATAATATGTACATAATAGGGTAGGACTAATGTTTTCTCATACACATTAGTACAATAATATGTAGTTATAAAGCAAAAAATCAAACAGATAAAAATATAACTTAATTAGGCTTCAAAAAATCAGTTATAGTAGTTTGACGAGTGTTGGTTTTAAATATGTTGTCTTGAAAATATAATTCTAAGTCAGATAACAATATCTCCATTGCTGTTGAATCTCCTTTAATTTTGTCAAATTCTTGAATCGTTTTCACCATACCCATGGCCTGCTGATAACATATAACATTAGATTGATCGGTTATGGTTATTTCTTCATTGGATTCGTCAGACTCAATCAAAGTCACATTGTCGCCTTTTTTTAAAATTTTGTTAAAAGAGGTGTCGTCATCATCTTCTACTAATAAGTTATTATCGATGGTAATGAATTCACCTAAATTATTTTTTCAAATGCCTATTGCTTCTGCATATCGCCATATTTCAGACAAAACTGCCAAAGGTAATTTATCTTCTTCTGACTGAAAAATCATCATTTTCCAGATTATGGTTATCACCATCATTTAACATAATTCCTGCCTTTTGAAAGCAGTTTTTCATTGTTGTTTCCATAACTTTTTCCATGCAGCATTTATAAAATAAATAGCATCTAGAACAGTAACTGCTTTAGTAAGTACCTTGAACAGTATCAACATAATCTATTTTCAATAACAAATCCTTAATTAAAATGGCCCTGTAAAATGCCCTGTAAAATTTTGTATTATGCCTTGGTCTAGTGGCTGAATAACTGCTGTGCAATAGAGCGGTAGAAAAATAAGTTGATTGTTTTTTAACTGAATGTCTTTAGGATGAGTGGCAGCATTATCCAAAAATAGCAAAATTTTTCTTTTTTGGTTATTGGTAAGTCAAAACATCCAAGGGCATTTAAAACATTAGTGTAAATCAGCTGCCTGTTATGTGGAAAAGTAATAAGAAAGCTTGGATGACATCTGCTATAATGGAAGAATGGTTGCAAGATTTTGATTTTAGAATGGGTAAGACATCGCATTCTTAAATCAAAATCTTGCGATCTTGCACGCTGGCCAATAGTGCAGCGTTGCAACATTGTCTGTTTAACAGAGAATTTTACAAGTTTTGTACCTTAATATTATGTCCGCGTCCAACCAAGAGAGAGTCCGCTCAAGAGAGATTATGCCTCATTGAATTCTCTATACTTCATGCCGGACTATCAAGTAGTGTCCGCCTAATGGAGAATATATTTCTGCAACGTTTCATTAATTTAGGGTTTATTTTATCCACCCAAAGCTCATCCCATTTTAGCGCAAAAGGAAGTACGATATTTACAATTTTATTAATGTTATTATCAAATTTGCCTAAATCTTGTATTTCTTTTTTTTGTCAATATGCTTTTGCATGGTTCATGACATTCCACATACGTTTCTATATGCGCATGGCACCATCGCGCTTTTGTTTCCTGATTCGTTACATGTAAGGCGGCTTTCAGTGTTGAATCCGTTTTTATTGGGCTTATTTTATTTTATTACTCCATTACTAACAGGTTACACGTGGCTACACTACCCAAAAACCGGGCGTACGGCAAGCACCGCAAATGTCAGACCGTATCTCGCATGAATACGATAAATTTCATATATCACTTCTTGTGGTGCTTGCAGTTACTTAATTAGTTGTTAACAAATATTTCGTCTTTGGTCTTCAAACATGAGTAGTTCATTTGTACCATCACATCATTTTGGGTTTTGTAAGTGTGAACGTAGTGCAAGTGTGCATGCGTGACTGAGAAAGGTAGTATTATTAATGTTAACGTAACATCCTTCCCTATTGCTGCCAATCATGTAGTATTAAAAGAAATTAATGTACCATTCGTTGTATAATTGTTAAGATTTAAATATTTATCTAGTGATTTGGACGTTTATTTGCCATTTTTGCAACATAATTGAGCGAATTATATTTTTTTATTTCGATTTTAAAATTGGAGTGTTACTGAACAATAACGATATCTCTGCAAGGCTGTTAATTTCAAATGTCCTGTATGGATATTTGGGTGGCACTCCAGAAATCGTAGGTCATCATAGTAGGATATAATGCTCAGAGAGAAGACTGAAGTTCTATCAGATATGTTGTAAAAATATATATGAAATTACCTAAGCTAAGTTTTTGTTTTTTGTAACTGCATGTTTTGTAACTGCATGTTATTATCTGTTGGCACTTAAACTTTTTCAGATGTTTAAATTGTAATATCTGTATAGTTTTCTGAAAAAAAGTTACGTCTCTTCCCTACATCAGAGTATTTACAGTGTTAATGGACTCGATGAGTATTCTAGTTGGACAATAACTTTTTGAAAATGAATTCTCGATGGAAATAATTTTATTGTATTTCTTGTTTGTAAAAAAATCAATAAATCCCTGAAAACACGCTTACTGTTATTTACTGTGTCACCAGAGCTGTGCTTTTGTTTCGTTTGTGAAGTGTCAGAGTGGCTTAAGTGAACGTTGAGACTTTGAGAACTACAAAAAGGACAAGCGACAGAAAAGTGTACGTAGCTTAAATAATTTTTTGAAAATTTTAACACATTTAAAGTTTTCAAGGAATGACTGCAGTAGAGCAGGCAGATTAGTTTTATTAGTTTAGTTACATTGCTTCTTCATTCTTTTTTTGCCTTTTGCATGGTGATTTTTAGCATTGTAATATACTAACCACACTTTCTAGTACCCATAAAAACCTGACCGCTATTTCCACACAATAAAAACGGATTATACTTAATCAGATTTATGTTAACTGTTAATGTAACCAACACAGAATACATGCCATTTTGATTTATATTTAGCTTGTTCTGTTCTAGATCTAGAATAGTTTACAGCAGTTATAAATGTGTGCTTTTACAAACAGACACCACACAGGAATATCTGTCATAAAGTGAGAAAAATTCCAATAATGATGGTAGATACATTGTAAATACTGGTAGAAAGTATCAACATTGAGATTGTGTCCAATTAAAAATACATTTACTGCCGGAATGTATCTTTGTGCTCGTCCACAGATGGCATTTTGTACAAGTATCGCTAATTATTTCTCAGTAAAGAGTACAGCAGAGACAGGGTAAATTGCGATGAAAAATATAATAAAATGTATTCATTAAGGGACATTTAAAAAGATTTAGTTACGGAAATATCAATGCAATATCAAATAAATATCAATATTGCACCATTTCTTAATATGCTGGAGATTTGTAGATAACTACAAAAATATTTTTTTAATCGTCATTTTGACGCGAGTTTTTCTACCAATGTTGCCAATCGGTGAACTATGTTCGTAAATTGCATATTATATACATACAAAATCATATAAGTATATGAATAAATATAATTACAGTATCCCCGAATATTCGAAATAATGTAGACACAAATAAATTCTGATAATCAAAATTTCGAATAAAATGATTACGGAAAACGGATTCCATTCTGCAACGGTACACCCGCCAGTCATGCCCACACCAAAATCACTTCCTGTATTTTTTAGCTATTCACGTCTATATAAACATCTAATTGTCTCAAGTTCTGTTGTGGTAATTACAATGCGTCTATGCTTATTACTACGTCGCTCTTTTGAATAATGCTGGGAATTTCTCTAACTATTTTGGTTAAAATGGAGAAATTATTTTACAAGAGCTCATTCGGATAATAGCAATTCCGATAATCGGGGGTTCTACTGTACCTACACAAAAAACTCAGCAAATTACCAGTGACATATCTCAATGTATACTTCACCTTCATAAATTGCATAAATTTTCCATAACCAGGAAGGTGTTTCAATGGTTCATTTGCATTTAAAAGGCAGCCTGAAAAGAGATTTTACCTATCAGGACGCGGGTTTCGAGTAGCAATCATCATAAAACTTAAAATAATGTGTTTGTATCTAAAACAGCAAATAATCAGTTTTACATATTTTGAAACGTGTTTTATCTCCACAATGGCCATCATCAGGATTTCAATTTCCAGTTGAAAATTATACGTTTACATTGAAAAATAACAGAGGGCCATTTTTTACATATTACGATGTGGATGTCACCTCGAGTGTGGCCATCATCAGAAGAAAGTGCTTAATTTATGCGTTTACATTGAAAATACAAACAGTGTCTACATTATTACTTCAATGCATTTCAACTCCAAAGTTGAACCTCCAAAGTTGAACCTCAGGAAATGACGTTTAGATAAGAAATGTAGCAAAAAAAACCTATATATTTCCATGTATTTCGGCTCCAAAGTGGCCATCATCAAGAGATTGAAAGTGATGCATTTACATCAAAAATATGCTAACAATAAGTTTCTACTTATTTCCACGCGGGTCTCGTCTAACTACCAATCCAGTGGTCGTGATTGAAAATTCATATCCCAATGTGAGTTTCACGGCAAAAGTTATCATCACCAGGATAAAGCCTAAATCATAAATATTTATATTGAAAGTATAGCCAAATATATCTACATATTTCGAAGCTGGTTTCGTCTACTATATAGTCGTCATCACAAAATTTTAAAGTCGACAAATTGGCAACTGTGTTTGTCTATCTTAAAAAGAAATGCGTAAATTGGGCATTTACATAGAAAATACAGTTAAAATATAATTTTTTACATCATAAGATTTTTATAAAAATATATTTAACCACTCTGGTGGTAGGGTTTGCTTCGAAATTTGGTTTGAATATTTTATTAAAAATTGCATATTTAATAAACAAGTTTTTGTAGGAATATTAACTTTAAAAAACGGTATGACGGTGTATATGAACCATCACCTTTGAACAGGCTGAATATATTTTTGAACGTAGATCAGTGTTTTGTACAAAATGTCATGTGGTACATCTTTAAAGCATACTTAATTTGGTATTGCAAATACAGCTAGAAAATCAACAAACAAAATTTTATGACTAATTTAAACACTTCCACCATGATTTCCACTTATTTCAATAGCATTCTAGATAAATATGGTCATCAACAACTGAACAACCTTGCGAAATAATTAACTTGTTATCTAACTAATTATATATCGTTTGCAATATCAAACATTACACAAATAACTCACTAGACTAACTACCTACTTAAACATTTTGGATGTCAACTTGGCAAATAGACAATTGAAAACTATCTTGTTTGTCCTCTAGGGGTAGATCCAATTGTTCCGGTTGAGAGCCCAGCGATGAGTAGTTCTGCTATAATCGGTATAGTAATAGCTGCTATTCTGCTGGTACTGCTGGTCTTAGATATCACATGCTACTCCATAAACCGGATTGGGGTGATAGCATTCTGTTGCAGTGCCAAATCCAAGCATGCAGACGAGGAGGACCCTAAGCTCGGCAGGTATGTGACTGTCTTTTAATGTTATTTTTGGCAAGGCGCCTAATTTTTAGCAGTTTTTATTCGTTGGTAATTGTCTAAAAATTGCTAAAATTCATCAGCACTAATACACCATTTGCTAACACTAATTCCTTATTGATTCACTCATGGCTTCTGTAACGCTTGTCACACATTTTTATCATACAACACATTACGTACATTGCTCCATGGGAATTTTAGTTTATACAGTTGGCGTTTTCCACTGCCTTATTGCAGTTACAAAGCTGCCCCCGCCCACCCGAGCAGCCTGAACCTGCCCCAGCCCATTAAACTGGTCCCCTCTCCAACGTAAGACTTAATTGTCGCATGATAGCATGCATTGTTAGCATGCATTGTTAGCCTGAAATATTAATATGTCATTATTTTTTTTTCGTTTATTATATTTATATGAAATATGTAAAGATTCTTAACGTTAACAATGAAGGAGTAGTTAAAATTGGGTGCACTGTTCAATTGTACAGTTGTTTAGTCACAATTGCTTTTATAATGCATGCCCACATTTAGGCAATTTTACAAAAATTTCATGCCACAATTGAGTGTTTTTTTTATATAATTCAAGGTCAAATTTTTATCGGAGAAACCTCAGTTCATGTCAACTGGTGCCATGCATTACTAGCATTTTATCTCTATCTAACTTGGTTTGTTTGATTTTATTATGACTAAGTATTTTTTCATGATTTATAAAGTAGCAGTAGATTTAACTAAAAATATACAACTTGGACAATATTTTATTATCTAAAACAGCATTATGAACAGCAAGTTGAATCAAATAACTTGCAGCGAATAATACTACTTGACTGTGTAACTATTTCTTCTGCCCCTATTTTATGCATCTTAAAATTTTTAGAACCAGGAATTAGCACCATTAAAGTAATCAGTTTGAAGGGATGACCTGGGCTTTCCAAAATCTTGTTTCTAGAGACATCTGTTTTTCTTAACCGATAATATTACCATAGATTACCACTATTATGACCACTAAATTGTAGTACCACCATTTAGTGTGTATCTGATACTTCTTATAAAATTAAACCATTGTCCGTTTATCGAAAATTAACGTTTTTTTATTATATGATAAATTAATATAACAAGTTATGGATTTGCAATGCTACAAATATCTATGTCATTTTTACGATGTAAGCCCACGTTCTTGCATGTCTTTATGCATGTCTTCATGCATCCCTTTATGGCTCCTCGAATGCAGGGTTTTAATGATTATTATTATTTAGGGACGAGAGGGAGCCACTGAAGCAAGACGAGAAGCCTATGTCAGTGGAATTCGACGGAACGCATGTCTACCCGAAAACAGGTGAAATAATAGGCAAGCATTCCGCGGTTTAGAGCTATTTTTATTTTTCGATTATCGATACGGGCCTGTGAAAGCTTTCTCATTCCAATTACCATGACACTTATTTGTAAAAGAAAATGGTTTTCTCACCTGCTAAAAGGGACGTTTCAAGCCTTGTACATACAGTTGTTGTAAATACAGGAGGTTCGGGATAACTGCAATTGACCGATAAAAACGGTGCGGCAAATCTATATTATATTTGAGAATATTTAGAGCTTTATGAGATTGTCTTGTGGTGAATGTATTTTATTATAACTTAAACATATTGCTCGGTTATGCCTTGACGGCTATAGAGCATTTAACGAAATATCACACAAGCAGCTGATTAGTGACTGCTGTAGGACATGCCATGTCGAATGATTTTTTTGTGAATTGTTTGTTTTTTTTATTAGGCTGATATCTTGGGAAATAAATGGGGGTTTAAAATTAACATTTTTTTAAAGAATATATTGTATAGTATAATTGTTATTTCGTCGTCGAACATATTTTACAACAAAGGGACACAAAAATTAAAAACTTTAAATTTCACATATGCACACCAAAATAAATGAAAAAATATTAAGTTTTGAGACGAAATTGATACCAAATACTCATGTTTCTACGTTCGTGTCCTACGGACGTCATTTTGAAGTAGATTAGCTGTTTTGCTTGCATTTTTGGGAGCTCTATAAATAGTTACCTGGAGGTAACTACTTATAGGGTGTCTTCGTAGGGTATATGTTCCATGTCTCCAATGTCTAGAAGGTCCTGCATTTCTTCTCCGAGGGCTTGGTGCCATCTGGAGCTCTATTTTTTCAGAGTAGTTATGGAGTGCGAAAAATGTGGTCTCACTTTCTATCTAGGTAACTACTTCTATATGCGTGACTAATTGATCAGCCGATTTAGCCTTCCCTTTATTCACAAAAAATATTTGGTGGAGACCATTTTGATCAATAGTTAAAAAAGTGTACAGAGGAAAATTTAATATTGCATGGAGAATGGTACATTACGTACTATACAGAATGTATGGCAATATAGTATAACATAGAAGTTTATTTTCGAAATCTATCTGGTGGGTCATTTTAACAACTGACTGACTGGTTTTAGATAAAGGCATTGCTTTTATCCTAAGACTACAATAAAAAAACATATAAGGTGTGCTGGGCTCACATCCAACAGAGATAAAAATTCGCAACAACAAACTTCCCAACAATGCTATCAAAACAGCTGAACTTCAAAATCTCTTCAATCGCCATCTGTCAACAATATTGTGTCATTGGTTCAACTGTTTTAGACATCTATATATTAGGATGCCCCTTGGATTCCCTATATAATAGATGTCTAATGGCTTTTCTTTTAATCTTTCCATTTGTAAAGCAGTTGGTCCTGTCGAATTAACATTTAATGCATTCACAATAAAAAAAAATAGATATTCATATTTTGATAGTATATTTTACTATTCAAGATGATATATTTTACTCAACCACCTTTGTCATCTTACATATAATTTGTTTTCTCCACCTACCTACCTGGTGGGTCGTTTGAACTACTATTCTCTACTAAGGAATTGCTTTTCTCCTAAGACCATAAGGGAAAATAACCTATTTTGTAGATTTTAACTTAAAATAAGGTAAGATTAAATGTAAAATTTTGTTGAGAGTATTCGTTTGCTTACTGTAATATTTCCCAGACATTTTGTGCCGCCCGTATATATGTGCAGATGACTGTGCCAAAAATAAATGTTAACATTAATTTAACAAGTATTACTAGCTGTAAGTTTTTATTTACTACCTTGCGAGTCTATAGTACTTTTACTTTTTATTGTACTGATTACTAGGAAATAGGAAATCTTTATAACAATCCCTTATCGGGATAAATATTTTTCTTCGTGCTAAGTGCAATTCAGCGACAGATTATTTCTCGACTATGAAGCTGTCAGAAGTTTATTAGGCTAAGATAGTGAATTTTTACACATATATTTCTACCCAAATAAGGCAGCCAATTAAAAATATATGATTGTCAAAGATGTCAGTTATATTACTACAAAAATGAGTACGGCTTATATGTATTAGATGTGTGTACCTAACGCTTTCCAAAAGCTTCGGTTCCTGTATAAATGTTCAATTTTGTATATTAATAACATATTCGTGTAAAGCACTCAGTACTTAAGAACTGATCATGTTGCATTCTCAATGCACATTCAGACAAATTTTTTGACCACTGTGTGTGATTTTTTGAACATTTGTTTTACTTGTGCATAGAGGATGTTTTACTTAATATATTTACCATGAGCTATTAGTTGTTAAAACTGTACTATTATTTAGTACAAAAGGTAGTCTTAAGTTTATTTTGTATATTACCAAAGTTAGGTAGGCTGTATTATTGTATTTATATGAAAGATATCTGTAGCTTTTGATATGGAATAAATCGGTAAAGTAGAGTTAATGTTTTCTTTCAATGATCGGTGGGTCTAATTATTAGTCTCTGTGTGTAGAAAAGAGAAGAATATTAACTTGTTTTATCTTTTATTAACTTAAACAGAAGTTTATCTTAGTTTTTCTATAAAAATAACACAAATTTTAACCTGCTTTTTAAAATAATTATTTACACTACTTACAAAATGTAGAAAGAATTTATCTACAATGCTGAAAATATTCCTTATTTACAACAAAACATCAAAAATGAGCAATTGTTCAGGTTATTTACATTTGGATGAATTTATGAAAAAATTGGAACTACCCTAAACTAGTAATAAAAGAAGCACAGACAAAATAAAACGTATGTAGGACAAACTTGGCAACCTCAAAGTCCATACTTAGTTAATTTAATAATAACTTATGGCAAAATAATCGTTACCAAGGCTTTTCTACACTTAAAGTAGGGAGAGGAGAGTAGAGCAGAAAATGGCAAGAGACAATTGTTAACATAGGAAAGGTGAAAGAGTTAATATCAGCTATATACAAATTTAAATAAAAAAAAAACAACAAAGATATTGATAAATAAATTTCATGAGTCCCATGCAAGTGTCTTTTTTTTTGGAAATGGTGTCTTTTTTCTAGCGATGCATGAGGCAATTAATATTAAATTAAAGATGGCTGGGCTCCTTAAATAAGGGATGTTATCAAGCGGGCCTTGAAGTTGACCAGTTTCTCGCTGGTAGACGCCAGACGCTGCAACAAAAAAATCGTAAATCTCTTATATTAGAGAAAATATGAAGGCTAGCATAAAAATGACATCTAATAAAAACATCTGGCTCATGTAACTCCATCTGTAGGTAAAAAATTGGCCACAATAACACTTACCAGGATCAAATCCTGTACTAGGTTGGCAATGCTGCGATTGGCAATAACAAACAGCCTGGTGATGGGTCCGGGAATGCCTTCAGTGAGGCCTTCATGGCTCTTCTGGATGTCAATTTCGGCTACCCCACCCGGGCCGTTTGCCTTCTCGTCGGTTTCCTCAGTGGCGCCTGACCCAGCCACTAACTGCACAGAAATGATTTTATTAATTCATTGGCAACAATTCCAGCAATAAAATGGTTCTTTTTATTCGAAAATTATTAACTACTTATTATTCCTTACATGTTTATGTTTAGATATGTACAGCAGTTTATTTATTTGATATTGCAAGTCACGTAGAACTATTCAGCAAGACATTCAAGGCAGGCCAAAGGTCATGCAAGTTTTCACTAATATATTCATAATCTCGTATAAGATGTGAATCTTGTGAAACGTTCTGCTATTTTTCTATGAAGGAATCATTCTGATTTTTTTCAGAATTAAAACGTGATTGATCTGTGTGGGTGAATAAATATGCCAAATTAAATTAAATAGTTTGTATTGAAAGGCAAAGAACAATATAATATACATATAAATTGTGAATGTGTCCTTCGGAGAAAATTTGCCCTATTATTTAGATTTGACCCTCTAACTGATTTCATTCCTCAAGTGTATATTATATATGTTATATCTAAGAAAACTATCTAATAACACACTGATTTGTTGATATGGATCTTACAGAGCAAAGATCATTGTTCAACTCCAGTTAAAACATGCGTCAGTCAGACTCTACCCTGTTGCTTCTGCTAGGATATGTTAATAATTTGTCTATAGCCATTATGAGGAGCAGGTCTCCCAATGCCAGTCAAAACTACTTGATGTTTGTAAATGGGAGACCTTGTGTATATTATTAATTATTACTATTACCATAGACTATTACACACTTCGATGTCTAGGAGTATATTTAAAGGTAAGTAAGTAAATAAATGTATTTACCTAACTTTAATAACATTAAAACTATAATAATTTAGCCGCTAAACAGGTGTAAAACTGCCTTAACAAATATTATGTAATATCAGACTTATTCACTAGTAAAATGGTCGTCTTTGCACAGCTTTGGTTTTGGTACATTGTCTCCATAAAAAATATAAGTACAGCATAGGAAACAATCAGCAGGCTAACTGTGTAGTGTGTGGTCTTTGTCTCTGTCTATGCTCTGTGGTTGCACCCAAGTTGTGAAGTCAACGGACGTCATTCCAAGAGAAGTCAGGGTCTGACTCAAGAAATTCCCTTTCTTGACACAGGGCCGTATTAAATAAGGACTACAAATAAACTAATTAAAAAGTTAAACTCTAGCAATAATTCTTTGACTGCATTTTATTGGATGTGCTAATATATGGTAAGAAGTCAAATAAATAGGTATATTTATAACTGCTGAATATATAAGTATATTTATAACTGTTTTTATTGTACCAAAAGAGTTAATAAATAAATATCAATTTGAAAGAAACATTTTACATTCTTTAATTCTCTGTTGAAGAGACAATTGTAAGGTAAAAATTGCCTTCATCATTAGATAATTGTATTGTAACGTTTATTGGGGCAATTATTTGCAGTACACACATATCGAGTTTGTTTCCTCGTAAAAATAATAATTAATTAACTCTAAACAACATTTAGGTGACACTATCAATAATTTACGCACAACAATCAGGTACAACACAAAACCAAAGTAACAGATATAAAAGTTTTCAAAGACATATTCAGATATTAAAATGTTCAGATGAACACCACCAGAAATACATGCATTAATGACATGGACACGACTATGGATGACCCTACCGACAGGTTCGCTCTTCGAAAGGTGGCATGCGTGTAGCATTCCCGCCAGGCGGAGATAGCCTGCTGATTGTTTTATATGCTGTGATATGTCAGTATATTATATTTTCTATTATCGTTACTTTTTGGTGGTGTTGAAATCGTCCAAGAAAAACTGACAGTCATTGAGTCTAGTAGGTACCACATGGTACCTACTTGTTTTTTTTACTACTTTGTTGGAATCTAGAAGGTACATACCCCCTAGAGGTCATATCGATTCTCTTGAAATCCAAATCAGCACCAAGCATACTAAATGTATAGGATGCCTGGTAGCTGTGCGGTAGTGAAGGTGCTGCTATTAGTTACACGTCACTCGGGGGAAAACCGATATTTGTGTAATTATTGCGCATGTGAGAAAACTTATGTAATACTTTAGTCTAGGTTTTCGTGACTGTTTAACGCAAATTTTGTACGTGTAGTATTTATATTCCTTGTAATTAGACAGAGCATAGACTTAACTTTTAACTATTAGTGTTTTGTTACTATAGTTGTTTTCCGAGAACAGTGATGCTACAGATTAAAGCGTATTTGTAGAATCTTTATTTTGGCTTATTTTACAGATCAAAACACTTTTTTAGTGTCGTTCAATTTAGGTCTGACGTTGATATTAGTTACGCGTCACTCGGGGGAAAACCGACATTTGTATAACTACTGCGCATGTGAGAAAACTGTTGTAATATTTTAGTCTAGGTTTTCGTGGCTGTTCAACGCAAATTTTGTACGTGTAGTATTTATATTCCTTGTAATTAGACAGAGCATAGACTTAACTTTTAACTATTAGTGTTTTGTTACTATAGTTGTTTTCCGAGAACAGCGATGCCACAGATTAAAGCGTATTTATAGAATCTTTATTTTGGATTATTTTACAGATCAAAACACTTTTTTAGTATCGTTCAATTTAGGTCTGACGTTGATTAGAGTTCTTTGTTGGTCTCTGATACTGTTAATATATTCTTTTATTTACGCCCACAGCTGTTCTGAAGTATTTATAACTTCTATATAGCTACACCAAAGATTTCATGTTTTGCATGACGACCATTATAATTTTATTGGGCATACCATGTTTCTCATTTTAACAAACGAAAAATCGCTATGACGCGGCATTTTGGTAAGTAAATCACAAAGAAAGACTAACTAAACTATCTAGTAAGTTGCTTATAATTGACATAAATAATACGTGACTTTTCATTCATACCAACCTACTTTATTCCTCTTAAGTCCTCTTATTTATAGGCATATGTTGAAACAAAAATAATTTTCTAATTTAGTCTCTAAAATATTGTAAAAACGCTTAAAATGACACTTTGTAATTAAATGTTTGTATAATAATGTTAATTATGAATCCGACAAGCTGTTCTAATTATTAGGGCTCATCTTGATACATAATAAACCTCAGATCCATCGAATTAATTCAAGAATTGGAATATCAGATTTCGAACAGTTTATTTTGCATAAATATTGTACAAATACAGAACATTACACAACTCCCGCTTCTTGCATTCCTCCTAGCGACGCGTCACCCGCTGCACTCTTATTGGTTCTAAGTTACCAGGCAACTTATATCTTTAGCGTAGTATAAATACATATTCGTCTGTGTCTTTAGTAATCTTATATCAGCATAAACAAAGAAGGCCTAAACACTAGAAAATAGCCGTCATACATGAATTATCAACAATAGTGACTGCTAATTGAACTAATTCTAATATTTGGCGGCACCTCAAACTTACCACAAACCCTAATGATTGTGCCACGAAATAACCCAAATACAATAAATACTAAAACATAAGAAACAGCCAACAAATCTGTACAATTTGTAGTAGTTTCATAATGGAACATTGACAGGTGACTTCAAACCATAGAACTAAAATGTCTGATATATCTGATTGTATTTTATACTTTGGTCTTACAAGTGATGACACCAATCGCAGAAAATGGAATGGAAGTGTTAAACATAACCTTGTCTTTTCACTTCCTGAGTTTTCTGTTTTTTTTATTGGTATTTCTTACGTGGTCCCTTTCTTCACTATATATAGGTATATCCATATGGATACGTCATTGACCGTATGTTTTCATCAGGGTTCTCACAAGGCCGCGGTCGCTTGGAAAAATGAAATGTCTTCCAGTTTATCTCAAATATAAGAATATAAAAAGTATCTCAGAACGCTGACAGTCTTCGCATGTTAGATAAAGAGTATTTCAAGAATTTCGCATCATAGATAAAGATAAACAGGGGTGTCAAACGTCGAAGCAAATCATCAAACATAAATCATCACTGAAATCAACTGCTGAAATGTGTCAATATGTTAAAAACTACAAATGATTGTGATGCATTACAAGTGTGCACTGCGATCCCTATAGGTAACTACAAGTGTGCTCTATACAGGTACAGTATATTATTCCATATAAATTGAGAAGTTGTCATGGAAATCTGATAACGCTTATTTATTCTTTCATTGGGGGTAATTATTAGTATCACAACATACCGAGATGTTTTCTGGTACCGCACGAATATTTCATTAATTTGTCGCCTTGAAGGGACGCCAGGCACAGATCAGCTTGGCACAATAGCTAAGCTTTAAGCTCTCCTAGATACCTACTACTCTTCACCTGTCGCCCGAAGTTGTCGGTTTGCGGCACAGTACATTGGCTAAACAGTATTATTTTCTGTTTTTTGTGTTGTTGGCATAATTTTAATTTTCTTCTATTAGTCCGTTGCGTTATAATAAATGCATGCGTTATAATAAATTACTTTTTTTTATAATTTGTTGATTCTAATTACAAATGCATGTAAAACAGTCTGTGAGTACGTTTCACAATGATTTCTAAATGGCAGTTTCACATATACACATTAATATTCTACAGGATATCTATACTTAATTTTTGTTAATATTTACGGTAGTTCTACATCATAATTGTTGCTCAGAGCTACGGGCAAATTTAGTCCAATTTAGAATGTGAGTGAACGGAATCAGGTAACACAATCAAAATAATATAAATTAAGTATTAGCAAGCTGGTACCTACCAGACATTAATTTATTTAAGGCAGCCCAAATTTCTCCTATAAACTACAGTTGGTACTTACATAATGATCAAGTTAATAATGTATACATCTAGTCAGTCTAGCATTTAAATGGCAAAATGGCTATATATTTATATTATATTGCATTTAATAACACTATATGTAGGTCTTTGACTTAATGCTCCTATTTATGGATACTGATTCACTAGTCTTCTTTACTAATATAAGAGAAAGCAGATTCCTTTCACTACATGATGGACTAACTGCGTAGCCATTCCGGTATATTTACATTCATTCCCGATAAAACTCAGGTGTCAAACGTATTTACACACTTCGTTTACTTTATGCAATAAAATAAGCATAAATTACTGAGCTGACGTTTATTGTTGAACTATTCAGGTGCAGCTGTTTCTCCAATAGCAGCTACAAACAATTAGGGTGAAAATGTACCTTTACCACCTTTTACTTACCTTTCAGTCCTTTTTTTTATTTAACAAAAATTATGTACCTATTACATGGCATAATTCAGAAGCTTCGTTGACCTTTAGTGTTGTAAATTTATATTATTGACATATATTATGTTACGAAATAAGAGTTTCGTCAGGTGCCAAATAAATACTTGATGAGATGGCCAATTGACTATGTTAGTCTTAGTCTATCTTATGGAATAGAGTAACTATCGCCCCTGAGTCAACGATATTAAAGGAATTTTATAGATTGAATGCAGCCAGTCAGTCACATTACAGTTATTTTTATTTCTGTTACAAATATAATCTATTCCCAAACTCTTCGTAGTGAATATTCACTAAGCATTATTACAAATATACGGGGTTTGTGATCGGTGTAGTTACGTGTCATAGAATCTCAATACCAATATAAACAAAATAATATTTACTACTGAACTCCTAAATGTACCTACTTACTTATATGGCAAGTAATGGCTGATGTTATTCGTACAATATGATTTGAGAACTCGTAATAGTACGGGAGATAGCGCTGCATTTTTTCGAGCGCTGCATTTGAATTTTATACCGACTGAAATTCGTTTTTAATAGTTGATTATCACTCAATAATAAGCAAAATGATGCTCAGTCGAAATGTGACAGCATGTTAAAGTCGTGTGAAAAAAATTATGCTACGAGTATTTTGATATCGTGTCAAAATTTATTACATGGTTTTTTAAATTAGAATGATTTAAACAACAAGAAAATTATCGTCAGCTGTATTGAAGTGAGGGGATTATACGTCAGACATGTAAGTATATGAAGCATATTGAAAATTTTCATGTATAAAATCATTTTATACCTTATGATCTTTACCGTGTATATACTTTTAAAATAATAGAGAATATCGTCAGCTGTAAAATAAAAATGTCACCCCTAATTTTATTTGAGTAATATTATTGTTCACAAAAATAAAAATCACGTCAGCTCAGTTTATTTGTCGAAGTGACTATACAATGCTATGATGCGCTGATCGCGCAGCATGTTTCTGACGCTGACTGACGGTCTTACTGACCTTATAAATACAAGTGACGATTATCATTATTATTTAAAAAATATAAAAATTCAGCTGCATAACGTTCATACGGTATAAAATGATTTGGTATTTTTTATAAATTACTTGAACATTTTCAATATGTTCATATACGGGACTGACGTATATACCGTCTTTTCAATACAGCTTATTATTACTTTTTTGTTGAAAATGATCTCAAAAATCATCCCATACCTTTTAACACGGTATGAAAACACTCCTAGCATATTTTTTTTAACAACTAACATGTTGCCACCTTTGGCTCCACAACTACTCGAGTAGCAGACGTTCAGATTACTTATATATATTAGGGGAAAACTATTATTGTTATGATTTTCAGTCGGTAGGAGATGACTTGCTCAAATGTAGCGCTGTCTCCCGTACTAAACGGCAGTGATCATGTTACACAAGTGACGTCACGCGACGAGTGAATGAAGTTTTGAACATCGCGCCATTGCTAACGACACATGTATATTTATGTCACAGAATAAGAATTGCTTCTTATTCTGTGTTTATATCATGGCTCAATACAGGGTCAGTTAAATTATTTAACCGATCTTGGGCTCAATGTAGATATCTGACACATGGAAGCACATGGTGCTCCGTCATTTTGTATTATTTTATCGTAAATCAACTAATTCTTGCTGGCTGTAAGTCTGTCAAGCAGTCTGTCATGTCTGAGTAAAGGACTGGGGCATATTAGCAGATGTAAGTAGGGTAAAAGTAAACGATTATAGGCAGGTATTCAATATGATTTAAAGAACAGAAATTATAGCATAGCACAGTTCGCAAACCAGTGAGCTTGTATGAGTTATGAGTAAGTAATAATGGAAAATGTTACCACAAGTATAAATAGTGCTTGAAATTGCCACAGACATGACACAACTGACAATATTTTCCAAGATCCACCGGTCCGTTTATGAGAAAATCGTAAACTAAACAAGAAGGCAAACTGTGTTGCTGTAATATGAAAAGTCCCAATTTATTATTTTAATCACCCGTACTACATCCCTAGCACGGGTGACAATGGTAAATTTCAACACGAGGATGAAAATTTATTTTAGCAACAGGTTCTTCTTGTTTGGTTTGAGTTATCATTGCATAATTTTCGAATAAAAAGACCATATTTAACAAAATACTGAAACCAAAATTATGTACACTATCACATTACAGGTAAATACTGCTCAAGCACTATTTTATTTACATGGAGATGTTAATTGGTTAATACACACAGAAATAGAAAGATGAACGTGACAATTAATGGCTACTTACCCGGGGATTCTGCAAGAAAAGTACATTTTGATATGATTAAGATTAGTGAGGGTGTGAAAAAGTTAGTAAGCTGATTGATGCCATGGATGATTAACCCACGTTAAAGATAATACATTTCATATACGTTGTATCAGAAAAATACTGCTTAGGTTTGTTACAAAACGGTACCTGCTATAAAATATAAAATACGACAAAAACTGTATCATAAATGTTATGTCTACTAGAGCTCAATATCACAAAATATGCATAAATTATTTGATTGCATATGTCATTTACTAATATGTTTAAGATAGTTAACATACCTACAGTTTAATATCGTCTGTTATCGAGACCTTGACACAAAGCTTACGTAATCCGCTATGTTTAAACAAAGATGGCGAAGAATTGAATGAAAGATTCTAATTAGACGTCGGCAGTTAGGTATCTAATAGATGGTGCGTGTAAGAACTGTTTATAAAACTTTAATGAAATGTTGAGTTACAAATTATGAATCAATTCAGATAATGATACATGTGACATCTATCAGTCGTGATCAGTAACTAATTGCCGGTTGTCTAACTTACAGTTAATTTAGTACCTAGTAATTTCAGTTTTTATTTAGTTTTTCTAGGTTCCGCCATTTTGAGTCAAATGTAAAATCTGACAATTTTCTGCGATCGACACAGTTTATTTACGCTCGATTTTTTTTGTATTCATGAGTTTTTAAACTATTTTTTCATGGATTCCTACCAATTCTCTTACTTTGTGACTTATTTTTTACGAAGCACGAGCTGATTACATACCACTGATAGAGTTCTCATCTGTCACATAGATTTCGAATTTTATCTCTAGGTAGGCAATAACTGCCAAGGCAGAATTTGTCTCTAGATGGCGGATTTTGGGCTTGAATAAATCTCGTGTATCAAAAGAAAGCCCTTTTTACTCGTGAGTAGACTTTATTGGCACGACAGTAAACTTGGCAACACCTGAGTCAAATTTGTAAAATAAAATATTGCCGTATGGGCGATCAATCGCGAACTTACCATAAACGAACTGCAAATCAGTACTAATTATTAATAGGGTAATAATTAATTGAGAAAATTGAACTTTAATTGACATAAAAGTACGTACAACATTCTGGTCCGTCTCTCTAGATGTATTATCTTTTACATGTTTTAAACGAACACAACGACGAAAATTAGTTTTTCTTTTGGGTATTTTTAATTAACTTTTAGGAGTGTTAAATTCTGGAACCATGAGCGTCGGTAATTTTTTCAGCTCGGGGGCAAAAATTAAAATTATATTACGTTAGTACCTGAATTTATTGAAACAAGAAAAGCAAAATCATCTGCACAAAAATCCAGAGGAGCCTTGCCGCCTCAAGCGACGCCCATGGTTGCACTGATCATTGGTAATAAGATGTTAAAGCAGCCCGGAACTGAAGAGTGCAAAATTGGGACTTGGATCAGTCTGGTATTGGTGGTACCTTTACAGAAGGCGCCGTGGGTGCTGAAGGGACGGCGGAAACCGTACGGGTGGACTCCGAGACGGCGTGTAAGCCAAAGCCCAAGCTCTCAGTGCCGGCGACCATCCTGTAGACGGTGCCCACTGTACGGGCCGCTCGATCAGCTGTGTTCTAAAAGCGTACCTTGTAGAGATTCTTTCATAAAAACCAATTCAATTTGGAAAACAACATTTTCAGGGCATACAAACCTGCTAGACACAATTTTGAGACCAAAATTTGTGACGCAAAATTAATTAGCAATGCAATCAATGCAGTAATCACTCTAATGGCCGTATAATTTGGTGTACGAATTATTCTGGCGTTCTCCAATATAAATTTCAAGTAGATTAACTCATTTAATACCGGTGTATTGGCGCGGTGAAAGCACTCTGAATTCCTTTACTCGCAGTGACCACATACTGCTAAAGGTGACCGCACACCACACGTTTCTGGGTCACACTTTGTCCAGATCTGCAATTTTTTTTACCTAAAATTCAAGTGCTATAAAAATGTATCTAGGTACCTACAGATTCAAACTAACATTGACTACGTCTAAGGTAAAGTTGTGGTAAGCCAGACTATCTATGACTAGAACTAGAAGCAAAGCTCAGTATGCTCTAAAAAGCTCTAAACAGTATTCCTATCAGTATTTAATAAAATTTACCGAAATAGGTTATAAAATTTATTAAACGCGTTGTAAAAGTTTTGACCCTGCACTTTGAGAGAACAGCATAAAAGAAAAATCAATTATTTTTGCGATAAGGTGCCTTCTGTATGACATCTCCTCAAGTTTGTAGGCAACCATTTTCAGCGTGAAAAAGTCTTCTTAATATGAGCAAAATCTTCCAAATGGGCTCGTTTTTCATACAAAAACTGTAAATTTCATTCCCTAATGAACATCGTTCCTCTAATAAATTTAAAATATACCTCAAATCATGTAAGTACTTCTATTCCAAAACAAATTACGTACTTTACGTTGTAATAGGTACCTATATTTTAGTTGTTGAGATTCCCATGTGTATCACGAGGGTGGACCACCACTATCTATCGTACCCCGCGGCACCTCATTGCTACAGGTATCCCACATATTGGGATACTGTTTCCGTAGTCTAATGCAGCAGCAAAACCTGCTCCTATGCGTATTTCGAATAGATTAATATCCATCCTTCAAATATATACACCTACTTATTTATATATGATAATATCTACGTCCATAATAACTTATTCATAATAAATTTATATTTTTTATTCTAAATGATACGTAAGCGATTGCAACAAAGTTACACGTAAAAATATGTTAAGTGATACTACTGCACTGGGTGGGTACTACATAACAACTGCTTATTATCAGACGTACCAACTCATAACGTCACGATTAAAACAAAGTAGTAAACGAATTTGGCGCGAAATTTAAATCACGCCCTCGTAATTATCCCAAATATATTTCGCCCAAAGTTATTTAAAAAAAAGTAGGTATATTCCAAAAAGGTTTACATTCCAAAAAGTCTCAAAATGTAAAGGTATGAAAGTTTCCCATATCAAACATAATAAACATATAGCAAAACACTTAAAAATATCCAACCCAAACTATTAGCAAGAATTAAGATATTTAACAAGCTCTCCTGATGAAAGTACTTCTGAATTAAATTTGGAAACACTGTAATGTTTAATATATGTCATAATATTATGCAACATTCGTTTTATTATGGATTAACAGATTTATAAGTGGAAAATTATGTATATGGTGTTTCTATTAATATAAATTTTTCCTTTAAAATACTAACCTGTAGAAAGAAAACTAACTTATAGAAAAATTTTTCATATAATATTGAGACGTGGGAGAGATCTAATTATAATGAAAATATATGTATATTATCTTCTGTTATTAAAACATGTATAACATGTATACAATGTAATGACAATCGGTATATTTTAATTTGCTTATGTTTTTACACCTGCAATACATTTAGGCAAAACATACTGCGTACTAAACCGTATTTTTGAAATTACGGACGGAATCTGTCACATTCCAATTTTCCTCTATTAACTGTCAAAGTCAAGGGTCAAAACTTCGAATGGCATAGTGAAAAATATTTGTACGTGTGTGTTAGGCTTTAGGTTAACCAACTTTCAGGTGAATTTCGCAACCGCCTAGGGCTGGTATACTTTCAGTTTCACTCTAAACTGGTAGTTTGTATGAAAAATCGCGTTTTGGCACCTTGACCGTTCCGTTATGAACGTCCAGTTATTTTTCGAATATACTTAATTGCTTAAGTGAGTTCGTCCATACGAACACTTGCCCAATATATGTGCTGCAATCTGAGTTTGGTAATTATCTGATTAATTAACTTCACTCATCAATTTTTAGGATCTTCGACAGGAAAAAACTCATCGATTTTCCTGTGTGTAGGTCCTGTGTTTAAGAAAGTCGTGTAAAGTATTATACATGTATTTATTTATAAAACCTTAGCAATCTTACAATATACTCATGATGATTTGATGGTAACATATATACTCGAGTGATGTATGAATGATGCTGATGTGACAATTATAATAAATATCACTCACTTTGTACTACAAAGCATTAACATGTATTTAAGGTACCATGAAAGTATGAGGTATCTACTGGATTAATTAATGGAAATATGCCGCTAAATTTATTTACATAACTGATTGGTAATTGTGGTGATTGTGAGGCTCATTACGCATGAATGTATGGTAATAAAGCTGGTGTAAAATTTTAAATACCGGCCAGTCATTAATATAATTATATAGAGAACTACATATCTCGACACATTACGGTTACAGTGTCCATCACAATAAAGGTGTAAAGGGGCCAATTTTTTTATTTATTTTTTAATGGAAAAAATAGAAAATATAGATGCCAATTATCAATTATCATATTTAACATAAAACACCTCCAGAACTACTTAAGTCAAAAATTCCCCCCGAAATATTCGAAATACGATTTATATATTCCATTTATATGTTCCCCCCGAATATTCGAAATCCCCTTTTTAATTAAATATATCACATTTGTTACAAAATTTGAGCTTTTACTATTATGATATATATACCTATAAGATATATCTCCAAAATTTTTTTAATAGATGCACAATTACACGCCCCCTCAATTTTTAACAGAGATAGGTATATCTAATTATATGAAACAATTAATCTAATTATATATTATGACTCTCCCAACAGTTCAAAATTAAATAACTCATTATATGCAGGAACATATAAAAACAGGTTTTACTATAAGGCTAATCTTATTCCAATGAAGGAGCCTCCCATTTTGGGAAATTAATTAAATATTCGGGTGTACATTTAAATTAGGTATAGAAAACAAAATACAAAAATTTAACTATGCAAATCTTTAAAACTGGATAGGGCTGGAACCTTTGATGTAATGATAATACTCGGAGTAGTTTCCACAAACACCAAAACACTTACTTCGATCGACGCGCATTTCCAATCAAGATGGCATCATCCGGAGACGATTCAAACTTTTTAATTAAATGATTTTAATTAAAACGTTTTAATCGTCTCCGGATGATGCCAACTTGGTTGGCGAAACGCGCGTCGAGCGAAGTAAAAGTGTTTTGGTGTTTGTGAAAACTACTTCGAGTGTTATGCAAATCTTTGTTCAGAGAAGTAATTGTAGTTCTTGATAATTCTGTCACATTCTGTTTCCATAGGAAATATATAATTTGTGCAGAATAAAAAAATATTTATTATCGCTATTCATGAATAATTTTATTAGGATATCAACAAATAATAGAAAACTGACATTGAAACTATATATTAATATATCACATTCTCAATTACCAAAAAATATTAGAAACCCCGAAATTTTGGATTACCTTTTCCTCAGTTTTATAGCGTGATACTAAGCGGATTCGACATAATAAGTCACATCCCCAAATTTCTAACAGATATTACATTCTAACAGAAATTCTATAATATATTTCCCCATTTCCCATCTATTTTATAATATATTTTAAGTAAATATATCAATATTTACTAGTTTTAATTTTTTTTCTGAAACCACTATCCCTTCCGTTTTTTGGCTAATATTTTACTCCAAAAGTAAATTTTAATGAGTGCAAAATATGACTAGGCGACTAGGCTTATAAAAATAAAAAATAAATAAGTTATCCCCCCCCCATTTTTTGAAAATTGCTGAAGACAGTCGGGCTAGTAAGTAAGTTAAAGGAAGATGTGTTTAAAATTTGTAACTTCAAACAATGCGGAATTAAGGAAAATAATTTTTTGGGGAGCATAATTTCTTATTCAGCATAATAATTCAGTTTCTGACAATTATGTTCCATGGGAAATATGTACTTCCAGAGAATAAAAATATCTATTAATTACCCCCATTTTTGAAAAATGCGAAGAATAATAAACAACAAATAAACTCTCACAGATAAATAAATAGAAGGGGATTTCTTATTTTTTCTATCCCCAATTTTTAGCAAATTTAAACCCCTCATTACTTCGTTTAAATTTATTTCGCATTTTGACAAAAATTGCTCCTATTTTAAGAAGAAATGCGGGTAACAATTTTATAACAAATTATTTACTGTTGCAAAAAAAATTTTCGGCAAAAAAGTATTTTCTCAAATTTTTGAGGAAATGTGGGGTTTCAAAAAAACATGTATTTAGAAATATTTTCTATTGAATATTAATATAATACATTTTATATTAATATTCAATAGAAAATATTTCTAAATACATGTTTTTTTGAAACCCCACATTTCCTCAAAAATTTGAGAAAATACTTTTTTGCCGAAAATTTTTTTTGCAACAGTAAATAATTTGTTATAAAATTGTTACCCGCATGCGCATAATGGAGTGTTGCTAACAAAATATAATGACAATGAAAGAAATTATTGGAGTTCCTCTTTACACCTTTCACGATGGACACCGCGAAAAACGAAATTGACAGGTTAGGCCCTATTGCTTACCCTGATGATATCGAACAAGAAATTTCCTGAGCCTCCGGGGGCGTGGCCCTCCGCGCCGCCCCCGAAGGGCAAGAATCTTTTATTCCTATCTTGATCATCGACATTCGTTACGTCATCGGCTGGCTGAACCGACTCAGCGCCCTCTTGGTCATCATCTTCCGCCTCTCTCGTCACCCTCACGTGTCTCTTGGCAACCAGATTGCTCTCCTCGTTGACTGACGACTGTAACAAAGCGAAAACTTCACTGTGGTGCAACTACCATAAGAAGTATAAGCAAAACTAGATCAGAGAAGGATTTAATTGGCGCCTGATGACCCCGTCAAGAAATATTGACGGAATTTGCGTCGGGAGTAAGTAAAAGTACTAGTTTTGCTTATATGGCATGCCATGTCATAGAGAAGCAGTAATAAGAGTAAGTACACTTAAAGAAAATATTTGCAGTTCATTATTAAGGAAATATGTAGTTAATAACTAAATCTATGTAACACTTAGATGATGAATAAAACAGAGGTTTAAGTCTACTTAAAATCTTTCGGATAAAGTACTGGCCTTAAACCAGAGTTTTACAAATTTACGTTAACACTAAGAATTATTAGTCTTCATGAAGTCCATATATGAAGTAGATGGAAGGTAAGTGGCAAGAAAATGGTCCCCGAGAGTTCAGATTGAGGATAGATTGTTCTCCAGTCGACTGAGGAGCCACAGGTCTCGTTGGTATTCAGACGAGATAGTGTAAAGTAGTGTTAATGTTTATTATGACAAATTGCGACAGGTTTAACACATGATTAGCAGATCTTCAAAATACGTACAATCACTCTTAAAAAAGATACAATATTTTATATTATGATATACGTAAACATCTATGCGTTATGTGTGCGTATTAGTAACTTGTTTGTTTCATAACGTTATATTTACGTAAGACATGTATTAGCAAAACCTGTTGATTTTTACACAACATTTCAGTATCAGTTAGAATGTTATCGTACGATAAACCTTCTAAAATTTGGTTGTAAATATTTACAATCTTTAACATGATATAGGTATTTATTCTACAGTCTGCAAGCAACGCCATCTTTAGTTATTTCGCTGAGTATACGCTTTGACCGTACATTGAATTAGCTATAAGCCGATCGCGAAAGGATTATGCGTTCGCGGCGGGAAGCGTACGTTTCCGCACGATGTCAATGACCTAGTTAAAGGGCTGAAATTGCGTATTATGCACACCTTATAGAAACGAATTTGTTAAAACTACTACCGAGAAAAGGACATAGTTGGTAACCAAATATGACCTATTTTAAGAGCGTATCTTTATTTCTACATAATGAAATATTGGGAGACTGATACTGACACTAATCGTTTTAAACCTGTCGCGGTCTTGCTAGTATTAAGGCAAGATGCACATGAATTCCCTACACAAACGTGCAAGCCTCACAGTGTAAAGTGTCGTGGGGTTTGTATCCTCGTCATTAGAGTCACTACTAACAGTAGTTGGAAGGTTCGTAGTGCTTACGGAGATTTCAGTGTCGGGGAATATGATAGCGTTATCGCTTGAATCGTCGTTTCTGTTTAGCACTAGAGCTTCAAGTTTTTCGGCGTCGCCGTCGGTTGTAGTGGCTTGTCCTTCGTTCAATGCTCTGCTCAGTACGTCGGCGTTGAAGTTAGCGGACGGGCTGGCGACGCTTACTTCTTCAGTCGAATCTTCGTCTTCGTCCTCTTCATCGGGAGGGTAGGTGGGCAATACCACGCTCACCATCTGACCGCCGCCGCCACTGCCGCCACCTCCCCCGCCTAGCCCTCCGTTTCTTAAGATGAGGGATCCGATCACACTGAAGGCAGTGCTCGTCACGTTTTGGATGACATTGTCCAGCACCTAAAATTAACAGTAGCTTCATTCTCGTTATTACCAGGTACGCTGTTTTACGTTTATCGTTTATATAAAGTACAATGAGAATGAAAAAGTACATAATTTTGGTGGAAAATATGTCACATGTCATATGTCAGAAAATTTTCACTTGGCGGACTACCAAAAAATAAAATATTTTTCCCCGTTTATATCCTCTGTAGATTATCGATATTTGTATCAATGGTTAGCTGATTGGATAGGCTGAGACCAAATTTCCAGATTGCCAAAATATCAAAATTCAAGATGTGCGATCGATTTAAAAATATGCCTTCAAATAGCTACAAACACCAAATCTCCAGATAGATAAAATAAAATTCAAAATGGCGGATAGATCTGAAAATAGGGCTTCCTCTATGATCTTTTTATTTGAAAGTTGTCAGTTTTCAATAGAAATTACTTCCCTCTACATTTAAAGACTACTACGAATTAAATAGATTAAACAATTATTAATTTATTAAGAGCTGTCATATTGGTAAGATTTAATTCCTTTTTGCGATAATTTTTTTTTTCATTTAAATCTTTTGGTATTGAATCTTTATGCGGAAAATGGTTTTTCATTTAGTATTCAAATCATTCTGAAAAGCAACTTTGATTTTTGTTTTAAAAATTATAATTGTAGAACTATTTCATTATTAAATATTTTAATTATGATTTAATTTTTTTTTAAATAATTTAAATATTTTCAAAAAGATTTAAGTATTTTGTTAGTGTTTAATACTCAAAAATAGTCAAACTAGCAAACTAGAATATCACCTGATTCGTCACCGATATCGTCATCTACCATCGTCAGCTTGTCTATGCTTATTATAACTTCATCTGCCTTCCATAAAATATGGTTATAAACGCGGTAAAGAAAGTTCTCAAAATTGTATCGCACCAAAAGCAAAATATGGCCAACGCGATGTAGACGATTTTTTTAGTTAACCGCAGTAACAGAAAAACATAGTAACAGAAAAACAAAAAACAAAATACAATTGCATTGCATGCATTGACTTACAAACATTTTGAAAATCTTGTTTAACTAAAAGCAAATAATATTTAAAATATTGTATTGTTTCAGCATGTCCCTTGTTTGTTTTTTTAGTTGGATATATCGGGGGTTTGCTTATAATATTGTTATTTTTTTTAAATGCTGCAAAAATATTTGGCACACGAAATGATTTTTTTTAAACTAAAACCTTAAAAAATATATAAACTTACTTATAAAACGATTCAAATAATTTTCGGACGATTTAAATCATTTAAGCGATTTAAATCAACAAAACATATTTTAGTTAAAATATAAAAGATTTAAATCTAAAAATGATTTCATATATGTAAATAATTTTTGCTAAACGATTTTGCTTAATGTATTTCTGACTTAAATCATTTGTCCAAATGTTTTCATTTCAATTTGTATGATTGATGTTTTTGATTTAAATATTTTTTTAAATGATTTATGACAGCTCTGTTTATTAATTATCTAATTAGATCAGTATCTAATTAGATATTTACAAGTCTTGTTGCCTTTTATTTCTATAATCTACTTTTCCATATAACTTTAAAAGCTTCCATCACTCTGTATAGTCTTCATGACAAAGTCCTATATTCGAAAATACGCTATCATTTCCGGTTTAACCGCAAAAAAAACGGATTTCGAAATTCGAAAAAAAATTATCCATAAACATTTTATGACCAAAGTTATTCAACATTTTACAAACATTATTTTAAGCATACATTATTATAGAAAATTAAGATTTTTCATTTTTCTAATTTAACGTTACTGTAACGCCCTCTAGGTCATCTTATAAACTTGAAATTAATTTCCGGCGATTTATCTAGTCCACTTTTGTTATAGATTTTCCCCCCAACGTTCTATGTCAATGACGTCCTCTCTTAATGAATCACCCCTAACGTTATGCAGATTGATATTTTCAAAATAAAATTTCCATACATTTAAAAATTAAACTAGCTAACGCGATAGTTACTCAAAAGAATTTCGTACTTTTTGTATCTCATCGATATCGTAATTTTTACATGCAAATATGTTGAATTACCTTTGATAAAGGCGGGCAAAATACTTCGACTACTTTAACCAAACTATTCACTCCTCGCAACAGTCCTGGTAAGTCTATATTTGATAAAATATTCGTCAAAGCGTTTGCACCACCCGCGCTACTACTGGATCCAGTGCTGGCTCCTAACTGCTCAAATATAAACATGTATAAGAAAAATTACATTTTCACCAATCGCCTTATCGTCTTAGGACTTTTCAGCGATACATAACTCGTATCAGGAAAAATATATACCAAGATTACATAGAATATTACATTACAAAACTAACAATTAACTCTAACATAACAAGAATTAGTAGATTACAATATTAAATATTATTTTAAATAACAAACATATACTAGTATCATACTCGTAACAAATGTCTAAATACGTCTAAATATTACAAATATCGTAAAATACATTTTTTAAATAGTTAGTAAACCACAGGAAAAATATTTCTTTGTGACCGCTGACCGAAAAGATGCTACAATACAATATATTTTTAATTATATTATTAACTTAGTTAATTATAAAGTGAAAGCAGGAATAAATACGTGCCACGATAAATATTTATCAGATTGTGCTGAATGGTGTTGCTATAAACACTGTTATTTCATTTGTGTTTCACAAGAAAGGAGTAGGTCTATTGTTTGTGGGACAAGGATTGATACAATGCAGCATGCAACTGATGCATTGATATAATTATTTTTTATAAAATGCAGGTACGTCGATATACAGGGTGTCTCCCTTGCCAAATATGGCGCTCTTAAAAATTAACAGATAAAGTGTAAAGTTGCAAATAAGAAAATTGCTCGTTAGAAACCCTTCCGTAATAAGCAAAACATTCGTCCGCTTATAGGTAGTGGGTTCTATAAGTTGCACCTCACCCTCTGTATCTGGGTATATAGAGTTAACGATAATGTTCCTGGGACCGTCAGCCAGTGCTGCAAACCATACGGTAATTACCGTACATGCACGGTTTATTCTACCCGAGTACAGTATACGATCCGGATATGGTTACCGTACGCAATTGTACGGTCATTTTCTAGCTAAATAATTTGAGTGCCATACCTATCGTCCACTAGCGTTTTTAGCAATTTATAGCGTTTCGTTTTAAATGCCACATTCAAACCCGGCATGCGAAAAAGTGTTTAGTAGTCATTTAATCAAACCAAAAACTAGAAACTGTTTAGTTGTAAATATATGAAATTGGTGTCATCTCTCGAAGAACCTCTCTCGTTCATTATCTCCAACACCTGGGCCTAGTAGATTACAAAACAATGTCCTGCTTCTCCAGAGCCTGGACTGTCTGGCTTGCAAAGAGCCGGAAACCATTAGACCTCAAACATCCAATCATTCCAATCAGACTGAGGCTTCTGTGTTTCCAGCAGAAAACTTGGAACAGGAGACAAGAAATTACCAATGGAAAAAAGAAAGGAACAACTGCAATTTTGACAGATACGACAGAAAAAATGGCTTTACAAGAAGAATACCAAAAGAGAAGTACGGCAAAAAGAACCGTATTGAGCAAAGATGATGAGAAAGTGACCAAAAAAGAAAAAAGGTACAAGTAAAAGAAGGAACAGACAGAGAAAAGTTGTAGAAGATATAGAACCAGAAAACAACGATTGTCTCTGTTTGATCTGTCATGCAAACTTTAATCAACATCTTCCTGGTGAAAAGTGGGTTCCATGCCCAGTTTGTAAAGGCTGCTCTCACGAATAATGTATGAAGGGTGAAGTGTGTCGCAATTCTGAGGGAGTCTGATTCAATTAGTTTTAGTTCATTAGATAAATGCATTTTTTTTATTTGTTGGACTTAGTGTAATAGTAAATAATACTACATTTTTCTAGTTCCTAAACTGTTAATGAGACTTCTTTATTACAAAAAACCTTTATTATAAATGGAGGTACTATTTACTAAATAGTTATGTTTAGGAAAATTAATACTAAAATAATGTCCGGACTCCGGACGCTCATGTATTTTTTATTCAATATTCATTAAGATTACTTTTGTCCACGGTCTCCCCTCCGACTTTAAAAAAACACACAGGGGAGTTACATTGCAACAGAAGAAGAGACTCTTTAAAGGATATCCAAGAGAGTATGGCTTTAGTATGTACCACATAATTGGAGGATGGTAAACGTCAAGCTGTGATAAAATGGATAGACTCCGACTTGTAAAAGCAACTCTCTGGGACACGTTATTAGATATGTGACTGCTGTGTGGGGATGTCTACAAGGGTGTCACTTCTCCTATTCTGTGTTAAGTAGATAAGCTACTCACAAGGATAAGCTACTCATAAAATTGGAGCAAGTTACAAACGTTACGCGAATGGAATTATATTTCTAGTAAGTGGGAATTGCGACAAAGGGATAGCAAAGTAATGCAACTAGCCCTAAACACCTTTGCAAGGCGGTGTAACAAGAACCAGAACCGCTTAATGCTCATGAAACCTTTGTACTAGCCTCCACTAGAAGGAGAAAATTTCGATGCCATTTGGGGAAGCAACTGCAGATGAGAGGGTCAAATACCTCGGGAAAATTTCAGGATGTATTTTGTGTTTTTTGTCCCACAGAAACTTAGAATTGACGTCACTTTTTCCAAATTGTTCATTTGAAAATTAGACATTCATTTAATACTCATTAAATGAAATGAATTAAATGAATTTTATTGAAGCTCTGTAAAATACACATTAATTATAGTTATTAGTTACACATGCGATAAGGGCAAAAAATGCGGACTCAAAAGAAGACTTACACTTACTTAGACAACAAAAACAAAATAAAGTCCGCCACACGAAAGTTGAACAACGGACAGAAATTTAACGATTTTACATTGAATTTTTCTACACCATTATATGAGAGCCCATTCTACATTTTTTTATTCTACGTCGTTTTTTTTTATTGAAAACGATCAAAAGACATTTTCGATATGCAGTCTCTTAAAACTGAAGAAAAAATTAACAATGCCGGCTAATTCCAGGAACATCATGCATACCTAATATATGTATGAGCATATGCCACAACGTATTTCGCGTTATATAAGCACAATGGTTATTAAAATTATGTCCGGCATAAAAACCGAAACTTTCCCTCACACATACTTTATCATTCATCTGCCGCACGATCAGCCTTTCAAAGAAAACGGAACTGCTCAAAAATTACGACACGTAATTTATTACGTATTAGTTTACCGTAATATTTCCCTACTGTATTCCAACCGAGGCAAAAGCGACGCACGCTTGACGTAATTCGCGGCATTTTATCGAAAACACGACGGAAGATTTCAGACGCCAATGAAGTCCAAGGTCGCGAAGAAAGTACTGGAGAAAGTTGCCGATGTAAAATTCCTGCCAACGTCATCGATCAGCAGGATTACCAAGCCTTATATAAGCAAATTATTGCGGATGTCACAGCTTAGGTATTATTTAAATAATCTACTATGCAAAGAAGACAAGGATATATGTATTACCAGGTATCTAATGACCGGATGTGTCTATTATTTACCTCACCTTGTCGAAAATTTGTCTATTTAAGTGACTACGATATGGTATGGATATTGGAATATTTACAAGTACAACCTGTAAGGTTGTAGACTATCCGAACGTAGTATACTTACGTCGCGTCGTAGGCGATTATCGAAATGAACTGTTACATTTTATAATAATTGTAACCGACTTAAAGCAACTTTATTGAATAAATTATAGGCTTATGGCGTACAATTATGTCTAATTGGACTAATTTCACGGTAAAAATGTTGACATTCAAGGCTTGACTAAGTAGAATGCAACATAGAATGAGTGCGGATAGGAGAATTCATAACAACCATAGCTAAAGAACCTACTTTTATTTAATATGCCATGCAGTGCCATAAAACCATGATTATTACGTAATTCACTTGAGGATGTGCCTCAAATACCGAGAGTCATTTTAATAAGTAAAAATTCGCGAGGAATATTTATCGCTGAATTATTTTTGCCAACGTACAAAGTTATTTTGATGTTGACTAATCTTGTTTTTGTGTACGTACATTCTAATTCTTACAATAATACAATGTAATTATCCGTTGTTTCCGGAAAAATGTTTATTAAATATTTGCATTTGCTTAAAAAAAAACAATTACATTAGACCAACCCAAAATAGTTATTTCAACATTCAACGTTCGACGATTCGCTACGTATTCGTCAAGGACGCCAAAAAAATCATGGAAACGTCTGAAAAAACATTAATTAATTGAAACCGTAAAAGTGGGCACATTAATAGGTAATAAATCTAATGGGTTGAATCGCGTTTCACAATTACGGTCATAGGTGACATTAAGGGTGATTTCTATGACCTCGGTTCCATTCACTAACGCGGCATCGGGTTTGGTATTTTTTTGTGGCCACAAGATTATTGTAGTATACTTATGTCTGATCATAAACACTATGAATGATGCATGTTACTAACGATTTACTAACCTTAATACAAATTTTATTTAAAGCCGAAAAACATTATTATTGTTGTTATATTCTATGGTCAAAGAAACAGTTCCCTTTCATTTTCCTGGCTATATATAAACAACTTGGACCCTTACATAATTTCCGGACAAAAGAAAACGTAGCCAAAAAGCTGAAAAAAATTAAATGTATTTGGAAACGTGACCCCGAACTTTGCACAGCGTTGCTGAAACCGACCTCGAACGCACCGATGCTATCTAGAACATCCACGTAAAGGAATTGCTACTTTTCGACTGCATTTTTTACTTACGCAAACGGATAATATCACACGTAATGCTCACCGTCATAACCTCGTGCTCTTGAACATCGCCTCTTTAAATTATGTTATATCCCTATATAAATTCGATCTAGCCACCCATGCATAAAGTAAACAATAAGCGTGGCAACAGAAAGAAGTCCGTAGATAATCAAAATGTATCCAGTATTTGAATGCAAAGGTTTCGTCAATAAATATATTTTTTGAACATATAAAGCAAGTTCACAATGGTAGTGCCTCTGGGTGCGAAATTAGGCCCGCTTTTACTTTCCTGGACGTGTTACTACTGCTAAAACCTGTGTCCAGATGATTTAAGCATTGACATTTTCTTTTATTCTTTTCTCTTGCATTTTTTTATCTTAAATCTTTAAGAACTTCTGTTGTAATCCTGTTAAATTGAAATGAAAGATTCAAGACATAAAAACTGCAAAGGATACAAATGAATTGCAGTCCTTCTTCAATGATACAGAAAATGGTCTTTTGCGTAAGATTTAATGGACAACAACCTTAATTTATCTTGTGTGTCTTGTAATTGTTTCTAACAAAGAAATATTTTTTGTGTTAACAATAATAGATCTACAGGTTAGTGTTACAATCAGTTCCATAGATGAATAAATTGAGTGAAAAGTGTTTTTCATGAAAGATTTTCACTCAATCTGCATTCACATAATTTCTACTTAACTACTACGTTAAACACACATTGACAACAAAAATAATATTACAAAAAGTGTCCCAATATGTTTTCAAAAAGTTACTGACCTGGAGACTCGTAGATGCGCTTACGCTGCCTCCGGGGGGGAAAAAGGGGGCGGACGTAACGAACACCAACGCACTAAAAAAACACACGAAACTTACGAGATACCTCATGTTGACTAGAGTAGGTGAAAAAATCTGAAACAAGAAAATATTTATATAAATATAATGGGAAGAAAGTAGGTGCTTAAATAGTCGTTGGCACTGGGTTTTATCCCTTGTAGCAAATTACTGGTTAAATTAAGCTTTGTATAGCAATCACGAAAATTGAGTCATAAAATTGTACTTAAGCAGGAGTCGGAGCCTATTTATTTAATGATGTTTAAGGTCTGATCAAAATGAACGCTTTCTGATAGTTGTTAAACAAACATATCGCACGACGATGCAATACAAAACATAAAAATTGTTTGCCGGTTTGCCTTCTATTTTTCTTTTAAAGCTTTCAAAAACCATACAGTTATATACTTGGTCATAGTATAAATTATTTATAAACAGCTGTAAAACGTAAGTAATCTCTAAATTAACTAATAACTGTTATAAACAATACAAATGTATATAATTATGAGAACAATAGACATACAAACTGATAATTAACTTGTTATGCAATTTCAACCTACAACATTGTATATTATATGCACAAAAATCTCATACAACCTCTGTCTTAACAAAAACTGGTGCTATATCCAAACTGATACACAATTCCACAAAAAAACAGATATTTTACAGGAAATTATATTATGAACATCCTTTGCTGGCGGAACACAACTGCAAAATAAAATTCTCATCAGCTCGTGAAACATTTAAGTTCGAAATAAATCACGAAAGAGTAGGGAAGAAGTTCAGATTGAACCAAGAGAACCTAGACCTACAAACTGCGTGTATTATGAAGCCATTGACATTTACCATTATTAAAATGATTGGTAGATATCCACGCATGCTTTTTATAATTATTATGTTCTATTAGACCCATCTTGGCTAGAAAATTGCGACATGGGTGCAATTTCTTCATAGTTTACAGTAGTACACACTGCCCTACATAGTCATACTTGCCACCGCAAAAACCCAGTTGCTTCGTTAACAAATTAAGACACCGTTTTTCTTGGGTCGCCTTCAAATAATACAAGTAAAGATGCAATTTGTTAACTATCCAGTTAATGAAATTATAATAACGATAGCAAGTGACGCTGCATTTATCTTTTTACTTATTAAGTGGGGTACTTTTTGCAAATGCAGAGTAGGTGGCGTCACTAGATCTTCTAAAGGTGGTAATTAGTTAAAACAAATATATTTTTAATTGCAAGTCAGTTGTTTTCATAAGGAACATTTTTGTTAAATACAATTTTCTGTACGGCCAATGGTTTCTGAAGAAAATAGGGGTAGTATTTTAGGTAAGAACACCCGCTTGCGACTTGGGAACATTTTGGTTTTGAAAACTATTCTCTTGGTGTGGGTAATCCCCAAACGGCAAAACTTTATATTTTCTTTTTCTAATTGAATCGGTTTCTGCAGAAAGAGGTTAAGTTAACATCGGGTTAAAACGGGATTTTTCGCCAAACGTGTTTATCCTACTTGTTTACATATTTAAAAGCAAAAAGGAACTTAGTCACTTAGTCTTGGATATCATCTAGAGTTTCTTGTTTTCTGCAAAATGATCCAAGTCGTTGGTTTGGACCCTTTCTGCCGAAAACCATAATCAGCTGTCGTATAACGTAAATTTGTCAATTTCAAGTAGTCATGTGTATTAGTTCAATTGCGTTATAATTTAATTAAGTTTCCAAGTAAGCGTTTCTATAAAAAATGGATACAGAATCAACAAAAAAAGCATTACGTAAAAATATAAAACAACTAAAAAAAAGAGGCTCAAGTCCGGGAGAAATTGTTGTTGCCTGTGAATATATTTTGCATACATAACATTAAGTTGTTATTCTGTAGCACTCATTCTGTAATTGGTTTTCCGTTGAATGGTGTATTAATAAATGAATAAATAAATTAATTAATTAAAGCAAATATGACCAAAATGTATATATACCATGAAGGCATCGCAAAAAAATCTCCAAACGAAGTGTGTTCTTTCTAGCTGTATTATATAAACGAAAATTCAGCTGGAACTATAGAAAATCGTCGTTTTAGTGACAACTGCCTGCACGAAAAAAAGCAACTTCTTGAATGCTCAGAATGCTCCTATCTCTTACTTATTTGGGTAATTTTAAAAAAATACCAGCATTTTCCTTTAAGGATACACTCCTTTCTACCCTGATCAGGACTTTTCAATTATTGTTAACAGTGAAGACAGAATCTTCACTGTTACCGTTCACGAAAATATTGCCAATTCGAACTCTTAGTCGACGCCTGAAATCTGAGATTTGGGAGCAGTTGATTAAAACCACTTGTACATTGAGTTCTTTAGTTTTATATACGATTCGTTTATATACGATACGTTTCTATACGAGCAGCGTCGAAGACTTCAAACTTCTGATTTTAACGATGGGTTCAACGTCATACTTTTAAACTCAAACAAACTGGAAATATAAAAAAAGAATGACAGCACTGCAAGCTTATCCGTGGAAAATTCCCAATAGAAGAGAAGAAGACGAAGGGCATAAAAAAATTCATCGAATTCGTAGACCTTCAAGTTCCGTTTTGTTTTATATATTAAGACCAAATTTGTTGAGGTATTAGAATGTTCTTTTTGATGTTGCTTTCAATATTTATATATAAAATACATATTTTTAAAAATGTTCAAACCTATAACTGGTAATGCGAATATTTTAGAAAGTTTTCTCGGGTTTTCTCAAAACAGCTACTTTTGTACTTATCCCTTGGTGCATTTGAATCAATTTCATGCTATTATCAATGGACTAAAGAGGCGATAGTGCTTAAAAAGTGCTTAATAATAATTTTGTTTGTGAGTATAGTAGAGTAGGTATAGAAGCTGAGAAAATACTGGGGACTACATACAGATATACTGGGGACTAGATATGTTGATTGCCTCAAAGCTCAATTTTGGGGCCTACATCGCTCACTGTATGTGCGAATATTTAAACACAAATACGCGTGTTTCAAAAAATATTCTAGATGATTTTGGGGATTTAATTCTCATTTTATTTACATTCCATCAAGTAAGTTAAATCTTGTTGGGAAATCCAAGCTGTTACGGATCAAGTTGCAAGACATCCTTGAACACGGCTCGTTTCTTCAAAGGCTAGATAGAATGTACTATTTTGCAATTGCCCAGTCTTTGGCGAACAGCTACTCGATAATATTGACGTATTTGGAAATCTCATACTCCACTTGTGTCACCAAGTTAATAAAATATCGGACCGCCTTATTTTATGTAATATTAGAGAGGATGATAAGGTCAGGACTTAAGTTTATTTGGATTGCATAAATCGAGGCATAAATGTATTAATGAATACGCTATTGAAAACAAAACAGGAAAATCAATAGTAAACACCTTATTACTATATTTCCAACATTTTGGTGCGAATCCATTGCGATAACGGACAAGAATTTGACAAAACCCGTTGCCCTCTCTATGACATAAAAATAACTATTTCTAGCGTTAGTCACATAGCATAAGGTAAAAACTGTCTATTCTTACGTCTATTGACCATGACTTAAGGCTAATATGTAGTACCTTTCCGTAAGTAATTATGAATTATAATAATATTTTAGAAAAATGCTTATGCATATATTACAGAGATTTCAGACACACCTTTAAAGAAACACTTTTAATGGCATTACTGAATCCGGAATGTGATTTTAGACACAATAAATTATATAGAATATAGTTAATTAAATTTTTTTAAATCCCTACCGATTTACAAATTAATTAAAATTAATATACTGCCAAAGTAACCCCAAAAGTCCATCTAAAAAAACCGACTAAGTGCGAATCGGACTCGCGGGCGAAAGGTTCCGTACCATTATCTATAAAAACGGCAAAAAAATCGTCTGCTGTATGGGATCTACTTATGGGTACTGACTTAGATTAAGTACTTGCATACACCTACCTACTTATGATATCTAATGCCTACCTACTTAAGATAATAATTACTAATTTCGTCCGACCGGCGACTTCGGCATTTATTAGCATACAGATTCAGGTCCATGTCCATTTGTTTTATGGGAGCCCCCTTAAATATTTATTTTATTCTATTTTGTATTTGTCAGAATACGGCAGCAGAAATACATCATCTGTGAACATTTCAACTGTCTAACTCTCACGGTTCATGATATACAGCCTGGTGACAGACGGACAGACGGATGGACGGACGGACTGCGGAGTCCTAATAATAGGGTAATAGCAATAGGGTCCCGTTTTAGCCTATGGGTACGGAACCCTAAAAAACACATTAATTTGGCAAAACTTGTTAACAGGCTATAAAACTATGTTCATGTAGACAAGACAATCTAATGAATTTTATTTTTGGTTTGAAAGACGAACTTAATATAAAAAAATCGTAAAAGTAAAAAAAAGGTTTTCGCTAATGAAAAAAAGCTCGAATTAAAAAAAGTTAGGTCAAATGAGTAAGTTGTTTTAATGCAACTTACAAAGTTATTATTTGGTAAAAATTAGCTTCTCGTTAGTTCAAAAAGTTTATATTGCGGGAGTTTATATTGCGGGAGAAAATTTTCGTGAAATTTCAGGCTTGTAAAAGGAAGCGTGTTTCTAAAAATGAAGCTCTGGGTGGGGATATTATCGTAAGTAATTAACTCCTAAAAGATTTAAAAATTATCATTTTGATATACTTAAAATGATAATGCTAATGATGAAAAACATTTTTGGGTGACATTTTAAAAAAGCAACTATGATTTATTTGCACATGGCAGAACAAGTCTTAAAGAAGATATTGAGCTTTTAAGCTTTTTTAATTTTCACAAAACCTGAAATTTCGGGAAAATTTTTCAAAATTTCGTAAAAAAATAAACTGCTATTTTAGCTAGTGAGAAACTATATTTTTACCAAGTAACAAAGTAAGTAACAAATTTAAGAGACGTGATGTTTAGTGGTTTTTTCCTATTTGCTCTATGATTTCTACACTAACCTATAACTTATTATATATCAATCGAAAGATTATTTTATTACCTACAATCATTTAACTTTTTTCGTTTCAAGCATTTTTTTTAAAAGCGAAAAGCCGTTGTTTTATTTTACGATTTTTTTAGGTTAAGTTCGCCATTGAAACTTTAGAGAATTAAACCGCTATCTTCCTTATGTTGTCTTTTTTTACATGACCATATTTTTTTTATCCATCAAACAATTTTTGTAAGGACATGTGTGGATTGATTTGGCTCCAATAATACCTAATTTGCCACGTCATATCTCATAATCAAATACATTAATACTGAATTATTTCTTAATATCTGAACGATTTTTATTATTAATTTCAAAGAACAGGTTAAAAATTAATTTAAAAGGACGGGATATATTAATTTTGACTGGCCGAAATCCACTATACAAATAAGTCTAATAAAATTTAATTTGTTTAATTGTGTTTACTTGCTATTATGGCACCGTACGTGTTAATCCTGAATTATGTTTAAGACTGACTTATTTTGCAAATGTTTCAAAATAAATCAGTCTTAAACATAATCCATGATTAACTCCTTCCTCGGCCATTAAAGAGTTAATGTCCTACTAGTCTGTTATTTTGAAATAACAACCCTATTTTGAGATATATTAGACGAGAAATAACGCCCTTGGGCGATATGAATATCTATAATGCCCTTGGACATTATAAATTTATAGCCATGGAAATAAATCAATTCTAAAATAGAAATTACAAATTACCTTTATTACCGTCAGTAAAAATTAAATGCGTTGCTATGCAATGCGTTTACAAACAATTTTCATTTTTACTCTGTTTTAAATCAAATCGTTCTGAACATATATGTCAAATTAATAAATGGTAAGTGTGAAAAAAAAATGAATTAAATAACAGACTAATGGGACATTAAACGTTGAAACAGTTGACAAAAAAAATATTTATTTTGACAAAGAAACCGTGATGCCCCAAAACTTCCGAAATCCAAATTTTGAGTCAAAATGGCTCTGAGTTGAAATGGACCCTAAAAAACTTTTGAATTCGGAGGTCCGCATGCGCTACACAGTTCATCTATTAAATATAATAAATATAAAAAATATTACAGGACGCCTACAGTCTTGGATCCTACATCTCTCCAATAGCAAGAAGAGCACTCCAACCACTTCATATGTTAAGTAAAGATAAACAGGGCTGCAGGTATTCCATGAAGTGACGGTTTTGTTTTGAGTAACAAGTAGGCGCATGTGATGAAAACTTGTTTTTATTTCTTATTATCCTAGATATATTGTAACTGCGATCGTAGTGACGCAGATTTACTAAATTGACAAGACTGCGGACGAAGGCAACTTTTCAATCCCGAGGTTGTCGAGCAACCACGTGACACAATTACTGCAACATAATAATCTAAAACTGTTCTTGGGAAACCAACTGATTCTCCTGAGCAGACCTTAAGCCGTGTACACGTACTTTTATTATTTAGTCAGTCGTCGACCCGTGACAAAAGTAATTGTGACATGTATACGTATTTTAAAGTAAGTGATTACAATTTAGGAAACATTTCAATCTGTTAGTTTTATTGAATATTTAGTTTCTTGTCATGCTTTTGGTTAAATTACCTGGAAATTGTAACATGCATCAGAAATAAAATATCGAGCATTTAATTTGTTCCCATTTAGTTCTACCCGTTCAAATATCTTCGACTGTGGCAGCGAAGAAGGATAGGTAAAAAGAAATCGAGACGCAGCTGATTTAAAATATATCTTCTTGCATATAAATATACGTCCGTATAACTCATACTAATTAATAACATCACCAATTTCACTAAACCCAGCCGCCTCAAGTCAAACCTAATTAATCTTAATTACGTAAAACGGCCTTTCCCAATAATTCACAGGTTTCACAAACCCCAGAATTATCTGAATACATTACTATCGATGCGGAGAAAAAATCTTTATAAATAAACGATACGCTTAAGTAATAACAATGAACTCGTTTTATTCTGCGCGTTAAGACAAGAAAAAAAATACAAAAATATACTATATAATTGAAACAGTGTATCTGTAACCTTTTGCTAAGTACCAAAAGTTCGACTATTCGGATAATTGTAATGTCGATTTATGGTATGTCTATATATTCTGCATTACCACACATGCTCGAGTTTGAGTTGCGTTATCAGTCTCACGGTTGAATCGGTATTTAAACAGTATGCAAATTAAATTTTGTGCTACTGAGATTCACTGTCACTTTTTACTTAAATATCTGCACAGAAAAACCAAATCACCGCTGACTGTTCATTATTTCATGCCTATCTAGAAACTACTCTTCTGTTACCGAAATCCACCAGCGCTGTTTAGATGATGATAGTAATTACCTAACTAAGGCCAAATCCAGTACTGTTTGTTATTGGTTTTTGTGAAATATTAAATCATGCCATAAAAATGCAAGTACCTAGACATAGTTAAATATTAATCCAAGAATACTACTCTTTATAACGCAGTCTTTTTATATAGCCTCTGAGGTTGTATAGCGATGATAAGATCAAGATCTAGTGGTCAACTATTGCTTTTTAATAGTCTCTATAATGCCTTGAAAAATATTATTAAAATGTTTTTACACTCTTTTTGAAGCTGTATTTTATTGATATGTTGTACCATAGAGTTATTTATATTCCTATTTATGTACAATTTTATGACGAAAATACGTTTATAGTATTGGAGACCATTAAATTACCTGTACGACCATTGGTAAGTGTGCATCAGCCTTTAGGAAAAACACTTTCTCAAGTGCCTAGCCAAATAACAAATTACTTGCGGAGTTGCATACAAACATTCCTTTCGAGGAACTGCGAGCCCAAAACTCCCGAAGTTTTGAGTCGATCGGAACATGTCTGGTGAAAATGTCCGCCACCTTCCAGTGACCATCCAGCCACCATCTTGATTGTGACAAAAAAATTCGTAAACTGCCATCTCAAAATTCTCGAGACACCGATTTTGAGTTGATTGGGTCATAAATGTCAAAAAATGACCGCCATCTTAGAGCCGCCATTTTGAATATTTATCTTAACATAAAATTCTTGATTAGCGACTCCTAAATTCCAGACATCCAGATTTTAAGCTGAATAGAACCATAGATGGCAAACATGTCCGCCATCTTAGATCCGCCATTTTGATTATTTTGAGACACCAATTTTGAGTCGATTCAGATCATAAATGGTAAAATCATTACCACTGTGTCATCGAGATAATGAAAGTTTATTGACCTCTGACAGACATAAGGCCTGAAAGTTGAACTTTAAAGAGAAGACATTTAAAGAACAAAGCTGTGGAGCCAATGCAAATCCATTTTTGGTTTTAACTGAATTATTGTTTAGAAACCTGACAGGCCGCCCAAGTAACAATTTTAGTTTTAAATGCTCTATAATATACCATTGAAGCTGAAAAGGACTCCGTAGACAATTTGTTTTGTTACCGAACCTGTTCCTCGTCGACACGTAGGGAATTTACATGCCAGGCATCTCATAGACTAGAGACCTATCCGAATGATGTATCCACCACAAAACCATCGTCTAAATTCGTATTACTTTCGCGTTTTAAGCTGCGGAGTATTAAATTAATGCATCTGTACTGTCTTATATAACATTATTTGCGTCAACCTTGTGGTAAAACAAAACAATGCTAATAAATAATTAGTTATTGAGAATGCCACATAAGTACTTAGGCTATAAACGTTAATCAATATTGCATACTGTTATTAGAATAATTTTAATTTTTGTACTTGCCAATTTCCGTGTCATTAGATGAGTTGTATAATGAATGGTCTTGTAAAAGGCTTGAAGATGTGTTAAAAGCAACTTTCATTTAATTAACTCTAACGGTGTTATTTTTAGGAATTTAATACTGTTTAAAAATTTGTGGGTGTCACAATGATATTTTTTCACAGTTAATTGATTATTCTGTGAAACTGTTTAATTATTTTGGCATTTGAAGATGCATTTCGTAATAACGTATTACCGATATTAATGTATATTAATGGAGACAGTAAATAATTCGGTATCTATATTTAGTACATTTATTTATTGTAATTGTTAATTTGTACGATGCAACTGAAAACTGTTTTATTGCTTTGTTTATTTCGAACGCAAACTAGTCTCACCTCAGTTATTTTACTTTCAACTGCCAAAAACATATAGCGGACTTTCTACTCAACCTGATGAGTATTTCTTTCTTTTGTTTGACGGTGAAGGTAACTGCAGAACGCGTTCTAATACCAGTCGCAATTGTATTGCGAATTACCCCCCGTTATACTGTGATTTAAAATACAAGTCATATCTGTGGTGTCATTTAATATTTTTTAAAGAGAGAACTTTTGGAAAAACCGATTTTATATAATATATATAGTTTAAAAATATCATCCATAAAATTTAATTGAAAAATCTAGCGGTTACTGAAATTACTAATGTCAAAATTGTAATTGTGACAGACCGCACTTAGAATTTTTAAGGACACCGATAATAGAAATCTTTTGAAAAATAATTTCAAGTATTTTGCAAAATCAATATAAAATAAAATGATACATGATAAGAGGCTTCAATCAAATAGGATCGATTTAATTGACCTGGCCGGAAAAACTTAAACCAATTTTGGCCTTCCGAATAGTGTTGCCAACACTCCAGTTTTGACCCGGAGTCTCCG